>PISX010003415.1:69197-138449 GCA_004024625.1 Mellivora capensis | reverse complement strand
GGGGGGGGTGGAAATATTTCTTTTTCCAATATTCATCCCCATTCCTTAAAAGAGCACATTCAGGTAAATCGCTCAGCACAGAGCCAGGCACATTGATAATGTCAGTCAATGTTAGCTCTCATTAAGCAGCTCCCAGTACCCAGTAGGGCCCAGCCCTGGGGAAATATGGGTGGGGAATGAATGAGCTCATAGGTCATAGGGTCCAGGTCTAATTTAGTGGCCCAGTTCCCACCACCAGGGCGAGATATGAAGGCTGCATTCTCTCACTTCTCAGGAGTTCTTTGTCTTGCAAACCTTCTGTGTGTCACCTTGGGTGGCCTTCTGGGACAAGCTGGTGGCATAGTGGTGCACCTGGGGATTGTGGGAACCCGGCTGGAACCACTGGACATTTTAACTTGAGAAGGGAAGGAGTGTGCTGTCCAGGAGCAGAGCAGGGCAGGAAGTGGGAGAAAACGGGCCCAGAACCAGGTCAGGGACATCTTGCACTTTCCTGCTCAAAACAACAACAACAACAACAACAACAACAACAACAAAAAACGGTCTGTGGAAAAGGGCAACAGTATCTCCTAGAACCTTGCTTGAAATGCAAAGTCTTGGGGCGCCTGGGTGGCTCAGTGGGTTGAGCCTCTGCCTTCAGCTCAGGTCATGATCTCAGGGTCCTGGGATCGAGCCCCACATCGAGCTCTCTGCTCGGTGCGGAGCCTGCTTCCCCGTGTCTCTCTCTCTGCCTGCCTCTCTGACTACTTGTGATCTCTGTCAAATAAATAAATAAAATCTTTTTAAAAAATAAAATAAAATAAAATAAAATGCAAAGTCTCAGTCCTCTCCTCAGACCTGCTGACTGGCTCTGTATTTTAACAAGATGCCCAGGTTTGCTGCAGTTAAAGTGAAAGTTCTCATAGCCGGGACCTCATCCCCAGCTTTACGTTTTACTGAAGCTGGCTGCCGTGGTACCAGCAGAGGGCGGTGCTGCCGAGCTCAGTCGAGTGGCCTGAGAAGGACGACCGCCAAGACGTCCCCCTGAGACTTCCTTCTCAGGAGGCTGTGCACAGTAAGAACTGGGGGCAAATGCTGGAGTATCTTCTTTGCACAACGACAAATGGCTCATTCATGCACTTGGGTGGCTCGGTTGGTTGGGTGTCCAACTCCTGATTTGGGCTCAGGTCATGATCTTGGGGTCGGTCATGGGATTGAGCCCCCCATTGGACACTGTGCTCAGTGAGGAGTCTGCTGGAGATTCTTTCTCTCCCTCTCCTTTGGCCCCTCCCCCTGCTCCTGCAGGCTCTAAATAAATGAAATGTTTGGTTTTTTTTTTAGTTCCACTGAGGGGTGCCTGGGTGGCTCGGTGGGTTAAGCCTCTGCCTTTGGCTCAGGTCATGGTCTTGGGGTCCTGGGATCGAGCCCTGCATCGGGCTCTCTGTTCAGCAGGGAGCCTGTTCCCCGTCCCCACCCCCACCTCTGCCTGCCTCTCCGCCTACTTGTGATCTCTGTCTCTCTCTGTGTCAAATAAATAAATAAAATCTTAAAAAAAATTCCACTGAGTACATTTTAAAGCTCTTACTGGCCTTATTCAGGTAAGCATTTAGGTAAATCAGGCAGCATCCCATCTGCAGATACAAAGGAGCTCTGAATAGCCATATGAAGTGAGAGACTTTCATAAGCAGAAGAGAGCAGGACAAAAGTTACTAGCAAAGACTGGATGTCTCAGGCAAGGTCACTTTCCTTTAGGGGACAGAGAGGTCTGTCAGGCAGATTACCTCACCAGTAATGAGGTAATCTGGTAATTCCAGATTGATTGGTTCAACCTAGAAGAGACTGAAACTGTAACTAAGTTAATTATTAAGTACCGGTTTGGCAACATGGGCTTAGCACAAGTGACTCCATTTGGGAGCCTGTTGTCTTTTTTTGTTTGTTTTAAATATTTTATTTATTTGAGAGAAAGAAGAGAAGCCCTGGGGGAGCAGCAGAGGGAGAGGGAGAAGCAGGCTCCCCATTGAGCAGGAGCTTGACCCAGGGCTTGATCTCAGGACCCCGGGATCAAGACCTGAGCTGAAATGAAAGTAGACACTTAGCCGACTGAGCCACCCAGGGGCCCTATCTTTTTCTTTTTTGAAATACTGAAAATCGCTGGACTGAGTTTTGATGTACACAAACATATGAGGGGCTGGGGAATCCATGAGAATAAGGCTTGGTCTCTGTACTGGCACTCCCAGAGACGGTATTATCTTGGTGTAAAGTAAAGTACCAGGTCTCCTTGAGGCACACCCGGCTGCAGAGGCATGCAGCCCAATCAGTCAAACAGGACCCTATGTCCAGAGGGCCCTTCAATTGGTTGGGTGCTCTGCTGTCACCGTCTTGAAATTCTTAATCATTTCATCTTTCAACTTGTGTTGTTTAAGTGAAGTCCTTTGGGACAATGGAGCGTGCACATGAGCAGAGGAAACACATACAGTATGCATATCCATCCTCTTCTGGCTGCCTCATCCAAATGTAGCACTCGTGTACCCACCCCCCAATACAGAATCCAGTGGATCAATGGTCTGTAGGAGTTCACAGAGACCCAAAATGACTTCAAAGGAATTGTGTCATGAAAGCCACTGACTTCCACAGAGTGTTGGGAAAATGTGTGTCCATCAAGGGGTAAAACAAATAGTTAAGTTAGTTTTTTGCATGATTCCTACTGTTCTAGCAAAAACAAAATGCATAGGCATGTACAAGCTACAAGATATGAATTGAGTAATTTCAATTATTTCACAAATTAAGTATTCTTTATTTCGTTCAAAACTAACATGGCACAATGTAAACAATAAAATTCATAATAATAACTTACATTTTAAATTTCCTTTACTTAGAACATTAAATAACTATTTTAAAAAATCATCCCAAGTACAGAAAGGCTGCAGAATAAAGGACAAAACTTTATATTTTAGAGCATTTGATGACACTTTTCCCCTTCTTTTTGAAATAGGGGCCCCACATTTTCATTCCACACTTTGTCCAACAAATTATGTATCTGGCACTGCCGTAAGGGAAAGAGGCAGGGACCAGTTGGTGCCAGTGACCTGGGCTGGCAAAGGCAGTATTTGCCTCTGGTCTTCAAGGAACTAGATCTGACGGAAACCTGTTGCCTGGGGAGGTGAGCGTGTTCCTTGGCTGTGAAGGACTGTGCTTATTCTTGATAGAAAGTGACATTTCTTTCCTCTTACTGCTTTTCCCCAGAAATGCTCTTTGATTCTATTTGTGCGCATGTGTGTGCATGTCCCTTCAAGAAAACCTCCTCTGCCACAAAAAAAGCGAAGGAAAAGGGAAGGACATTGCATATAGAAAAGAGACATGGACAGTCCCACTGGAAGGTGCAAGCCGATCAAAGGTGAGGCTGGGATGGAGCCACAGGCTGGACTGAAGGAGATGGTGAGAGTTTTAGGGAGCCCAGGCTATCTCATGGTGACAAACAAAAATCAAACTTTCTTATGTATGTTCAATGTAGACCAGGCAACCAGCTTCCATGCAATGGCTTGGACCCAGGCCCCTTGCATTATGTGCCCCCACTTCTCAGAGTCCCTCACTTCTTGTCACATCAATTCCATCCATTTTCTGTCGGCTAAAACCAGTTACATGGCCCCAGCAAAATGGAAAGGGAGCTGAGAAAGGTAGCTTTCCTTTTGGCCCATGTATTGGGATTCTCCAGAGAAACAGACCAATAAGAGCTACACACACACACACACATACACACACACACACACACAAAGATCTACTATAAGGAATTGGCTCATGCAATTATGGAAGCTGACAAGGCCCAAGGTCTGAGTCATCAGACTGGAGACCCAGGACTGCAGATGGCATCTGAAGGCAGGGAAAAAATCCAAATGTCCCAGGTCAAAAGCAGTCAGGCTGAGGGAATTTTTCCGTACTTATGGGAGGTAAGCCTATTCACACCTTCACCTAACTGGATGAGGCCCATACATATTAGGGGAGAAAATTTGCTTTACTCAGGCTACTGATTCAAATGTTAATCTTATCCAGAAAACCCTCACAGACACACACACAGAATAATGTTGAGTCAAACATCAAACCCAGTCAAACCTCTGGTCACTTCTGTGGCCCAGCCAAGTTGACACATAAAACTAACCAGGACAGCCCAAGAGGAAAGTGAGAGCACACGGCATGTTCTGGCTGGATGGCAGGGAAGGCTGGTTTGATGTAGAGGAAAAGTGATCTGTGGTGGGACCGTTCCCTGAAGGGGAACACATCCTTGAGAGGCCCTCTCAACTCCAGGCCCATGAAAGCCTTGGAGGAGTTGAAGACACAGCAGAAATCCCAGGTATTCTGTCAGTGCTGGGCCTGGGATGGGGGCTCCTACCTTCCTGTAATGGAAGACCCTAGCGAGAACATTTTGTTCATTTGATGGTTTTATTAGATCCTGTGACACAGATAGGACTTGAAGAGTTGCCCACAAAGGGAGGAGGTGGTGCTCAGCTCCCCAGGAAAAGGCTTGGAAGGGACCCTTTTTATGTGGCAAAGCTGCAGGCTCACTACTGCTCACTCCGGAGGGGTAAGCCTAATGCCATATTCCCAGGAAACCTAAAGAGCATCCTCCTCAGAAAGGAGGCCAGAACTTGGGGGGAGGAGCTGAAACCCCAGGAGATTTGGCATGGATGTGGGAGCAAGAGTCAGAGACAGCACAAATTAACTCCTCGGACACACGAACACATAGGAGCCTATGGTCCCAGGCTCTTCTCCTTTATTGCATTTGTTCAGGCCAATGGAGTAGACATGGTCTGATAGTTTGACCTTGATGGTCACGTCGTTTATTTAAACAAGAAAACATTGCATAATGTGATCACATGTTTTGGTGGGAAGAATATAGGAGTATTGATGCAAGTATATTGGAAAATAAGTAGAAGATATAAAATAAAATATTACTGTAGTTTTTAAAAAGTTAACTTGAAAATCCTTGTAGATGTTTCAATAGCACACTTTCTATCATCCCATGTAGTCAGAGCTCCTGTCTTGGATAACAGCATGGCTGCTGATGAAAGCAAGACCCAGCTGTCTTGAAGTTTCACCCTTGAGTTAGAAGAGCTTGTCTCAGGTCCAGAGGAGGCCAGGAACGATGGGTACCATGATAATTAGCCATGTTGCAATCCAAGCTACTCCAGAGGATCTGCCTGAAAGAGCAAGAAAACTCCAAATGCTTAGGTGTCTGGACTTTAGGGAAGGCAAGACTACTTTCCCTCTCCATTTCTCCACCCCACATCCCATCTATACCAAGAGGGAAAAAGACAAGGAAGGGGAAGACTGATAGGAAGGGAAGGGGAGAGAAGGAGTAAGAGGAGAGGATAGGAAAGGAAGCAGAAAATAAAAAGAAAAAGGGAATGAGTGATACAGTAGGGAAGGGAAATTAGGGATGCTTTTCTAGGACAATTTGGGTGGCTAAAAAGTGAAAAGATTGGCCTAGCCCTTCCAAAAAATGGCCTTAGTATTGTTTTCATCCTCATTGTAGATGAGCAGTCACCCTCATTTTACAAAGGACAGGGACTCTCTTTCTTCTTCTGGATCTCAGGTTGTGGTGTTGATATGAAGGTGGTCTCATGGCCAGATACCAAACTGTCACATAGGGTCTGTGGTGGCAGGACAGACTAGAAGAGGCATGGCCCATCAGGTGGGAAGAGTAAAGAAGAATGTCCAGGTTCCACTGTCCCTGTGTGGGAACAGAGGTGAAAAAATCAGCACAGGTGGGAGAGCAGACTGGGTCTAGGAAGACCGTGAAAGAGCACTGTCCCTGGGGGCCATGGACCCTGATGACTGGCATGACAGGGAACTCGGGCAAATGTCGGCACCGTAGGTATGAGTTATTCTGGAAGGGTATGGATCTGTATACTCAGGGATGTCGCGTCAGGGGTGTGGAAAGTACAAGACCCAGAATGCTGGGGATAGTAATCTAAATTTATTGAGGGCTCCTGCCAGTCCCTAGTGTCTCCAGAATTGAAGAAACGGGTTTTAATTTAAGTACCATTCACTGGAGACCTGTCAGGCACTGTTCTAGAGAGGGTAGCTGTACTGTCTCATTTAGTCCTCTTAACAGCATAAGGATTACTATTTTGTCTGTTATTTAAGAAGGATACAACTTAGAGAAGGATATAACTTGGAGAAGCTAAGTCACTAGCTTAGCTATTAAGTGACGATCCCAGGACTGACCCCAGTTACCTGACTCTAAAACCTATGAGCTTTTTGCCCGATCCTGGCTATCCCACCATCAGACCTGTGTAGGCCTGGTAGAGAGCCAGCAGTGATGCTCAAGTGAGTGGGTCCTCCCAAGAGACAGAGAAATCTGAAACATGAAACCCATAGTCTGTGTTTCTAAAGAGTAGAGAGTCTCTGCCTTAGGATAAGGCCCTCACCCCTGTCCCGTACTTGTTCTTGCTTGTGCTCATCCACTTGGCCCTTCTTTCCTTTGCTGATTTGGGCTGTCTGCCAGGAACCCCTCAGGCACCTGCTCAACTGTGTCTGGTCTGCTCTTCCACTTGAACTTTTCCCCTGACAGCTCAGATTGTCCTACAATCACCCAGGCCCCGGATTCTAAGACCGTGCATTGTTAGAGCAGGGTAGGAGTGCCAGCCACCCCTGGCAGGTGAGGACGATGAACTCCACAAAAGCCAGGTAAGCTTGCTGAGAGCTGGTGGAAGGCCCACGGGGTAGAACCCAGGCCTCTCAGGTCTCCCAGATGCCTTTGGGATCCTCCATCTGAGCAGGGGGCTGAACAGGCTCCCCACACCCTGCTTCACTTCATCCAAAAGGAAACTAGTTGCCCTAGCCCCCCACCCCCACCCCACCCCCAGCTCCCTGGGAACACTTCTTACCTAGTTTACAAGGTGAGGTGAAATAGACAGTGTCAGTCTCGCTGCTCACGGGATTGCTGACTTGGCAGGTGTAAAACGTGGAGTAGTTATTTGGATCAACGACGATTTCAAGCACAGGATTCTGGAGCCGTGTCAGAAGGGGCCCCGAGTCCCCATACCAGGAGGTAGAGTTTATGAGCCAGTTCGGGATCCTACATGAGAGCTTCAGGTGACATCTGTTGTTCACTTCCTGTGTCTTCTGGATTTCTATCTCAGGTTTAGGTACAGGATCTGAAGATGAGGAGGACGTTGCAAGATGAGACAATGTGTTCATGCATTTATGAGACAATTATGCTTTGAGTGTTTAGCCAACAAAACACAAAGGGAGCTAGGGAGGAGCCCTGAGTGCAGCAGAAACTGCTGTCATGGAGAAGAGGCCCCTACAGGAGGAGCCAGTGAGCAGCTTGGCCCTGGAAGGGCTACTGCTTGGGGGTGAAGCTAAAATGGATCCAGGAGGGGGAGCCATGCACCCAGAAACAAAATGGGGTTATGAGTATCTGTGGGCCAGAAAGGGCAGCAGAGATCTCCTGGGGTCAGACGTGGTACCCCAACTGTCTGAGTTATGTGAGCCTCCTTCTCCAGCACCAGCCCACAGTTGGCACCGTGGCGCACCTGCCCATCAGGAGCTCTTGGGCTCATATTCAGTGAGAGTCCTGGAGTAAGAGATACTACCTGCCCACAGCAAAGCCCTCTCCTAGATTCATGAGAAGAAGCTCATATAACCCCCAGCACACGTCAGCCGTGATGAACTGTGTCTGCTAACTTTGGTATCTCAGGATTTAGCACAAGTGCTTACCTGATAGGAATCGGTAAGTATCTGATGAAAGGATGGGTGGATGGATGGGTGGGTGGGTGGGTGGATGGAGCAGTTATGATATACAAAGGACAAAGCAGCAGCTTTGGAGTGAAATCAGCCTAGGTCTTGGACTTGGCTCTCATGGAGGGACATTACTGAGATAAGTAACCCCTTGAATTTCCTTCTCATGGGTAAACTGACTATTTACCCATGTTAGTGAGATAAAGTGACATTGTCCGTGGGGCACAAGTGTTCTATGCATGTTGGAGGTCACATAATCATTACTGCTGTCGTCTTGCCACCAGATGGAATGAAAGATAATCCCAGCATCTGCTGCTTCCTTTGCCAGGGCCACTTTTTCTGAAACCCTCTGGGCCTTTTCATGTTGCCCATGGGTAAAACACCTGCAGAATCAGTGCTGTTTTGGTGTCAAAGGGTTAGATGTGCCAAGAATTGACCAGATCAGAGCTCACGTCTGGCTGCAAGTGTGTGGGGGGCGATGGGAGTTCTATCTGTCTGGCCTCCGGAACTCTAGCCCCATCTTCTATGTGAACCCCCCTGGGACTGCTGGACTTTCCCTGCATGCTTGAACTGAGCAATTTTCATACTATTTTTTGCCATTTCCTGTCGTCTAACCTCTCGCCTCATACATCTTCCACATTTCACATGGCGAGCAGCACGCACTTGGTGGTTTGTGGGTGGGGTTCATTGAGCTATAGCCGGGGTGGTCTGGCTCTAAGATACCTCTTTGGAGCTATCAGAAATTCAAGGACTGAATCTCAGAAATGAGATTTCTGCTAATCCCATCCTGAGGGGCGTATGCCCAGGCGGGTGTGCTGACAGTCACACCAGCTTATGGAACATAAAATATCCAGAAATGTCGCAAGCTGATTGTGAAACCATTCCTAACTTGGAGTCGGCTGTGGTGGGACTAATCACCACAGAAATTGGTACACGATATGAATTTGGGCTTTTCTTAACACCACTGTAAGAGACTTTGAGTCTTTCCCTGTTCTCAGAACCTCCCAAATTTTCAGGCCTTGTGACTTGGGGGAAGTATGTGAGAAGAGGCTTCCAGCATCTTAGAACAGGAACCATCTAGTGGGTGGGTTATAGAAGACACTCTTCATTTACACTGTTTTTGGGGAAGAAAGATTACAGATAAGTTCTGAGTATTTTGTAGAGATTTTGTATTTATATTTTTGGTAATGATCTCGTAGAAGGAAACTGGATAATAGAATGATTTGGTTTGGGAAAAACCCCTTATTTTCATTTTTTATGTTTCATTCTCATTATCTGCTTTGATTTTCATAACACCCTAAAAGGAAGATGTAATTATCTTCATAAGATGAGGTTCTTAGGTAGATATCTGTCGTGGATGTCTGCCCACCCCTCTTCTTTAATTTTGTCTACCTCAACACCACAGAGGTCTCCCCAGGAACCATGTTTCCGCCTTAAATTCTGACCCTTTGGGCCATAAATATTTCAATCAGTACACATATTTGAACTAAGTTGGCTTAATCAGTTTCTCTCTTTTAATTTCTCTTTAAATTCTGAGAATTCAAACCCAGAGTTATAAAAGTCTAGACGCTGAGAGGTAAGTCATGTACATGGCAGTGATCCAGAGGCATAGTCCACAGATTCCTGAGGCTGGGGACTCGGGGCTGGCCCTGGTTCTCTTTCTTCCTGCTGTTCAGCCCTTCCTAACTCTTCTCAGTTCCTTGAATTGCTTTAAACAGTTCTGGTTTCTTTAATAGACTCTTTTTTCTTTTTCTTTTTCTTTTTTTTTCTAAATTTACATCGAATTGGCTTCTTTTACTTGCCATCAAAAGAAACTTGCCTAATATGGGCACAGAGATGTTAAGATCTTTCTCCAAGATCACGCAGCTAGGAAGTGAGCTAGCAACCAAAGTTTTTAACCCAGGTCTGTCTGATTCCAAGTATAATATCCTAGTCCTTATTCTCCACATATTGGCTAGGCTGGAGCTGTAGTGGAAGTTTTTGTCCTATCCATTTTGAAAATTAAAAAAAACACAAACTTCCTTTAATAGCTCCTGCCCCATCCTGTGTCTCTTGTAATTTTTTCCTTAAGTCTGATGAAATCTGTGTTCGGGTATATTATTAAGATGAGCTCAGAACTGATTTGAGTTGATCACAGGAGAGCATCAAGAAAATAGGAAATCATTTCTATAGTTTTCCCTCTCTTCACATCTCAGATCACAAACATCAGAAGAACTTTCAAATGTCCTGCGGCTATCAATTTGGGCTCTGCTGGCCCAGGGTCACTCCCCAGAGGAACTGGCTCCAGGGGAAATTAATGAAGCCTGTCCTGAGGTTTCTCTATCCTCCTCCCAGAGAGATACCCCATGAACCCCAGGAAACGTCCCAGTGGTCCATCTGCGGTCCTGGAGTGGGACTCCCCAAAACTCACCGTATACCTCCAGCGGGATATGCCACTCCTTCTCTGTCCCAGTCTCCTTCAGCACCCTGAGGATATAGGTGTTGCTGTCCTCTTTCTGGACATTATGGATGCACAGATCATGGCTTTGACCAAGACTGACCCTGCCCTTAAACTTAGAATTGAAGGAAGTAGTCCGGTTGGACTCCCATTCTAGAATCTTCTGATTGGTGGTGTAAAACCAGGTGAGTTGTTTGTACTTAGGTAAATTGGAGATTTGCAGACTCACGTTGCTGCCAGAGACGGCAGTCACCCAATGTTCTGAGTCACCTGTCAACGAGAGTGAGAGCCATCTTAGAAAGGCAGAGGGACCCAGCAGGCACAGCTTCTGCCTGAGCTGGTGGGACGGAGAAGAGAGAAGTTTCTGCTTGGAAACAGTAAGTATGGTCTTCACCAGGGGGTCTGGCCTCTGATCAGGAATGCGGTAAAAGTTGGAGCTTGAGGGGGGCACCTGGGTGGCTCAGTGGGTTAGAGCCTCTGCCTTCGGCTCAGGTCATGATCCCAGGGTCCTGGGATCGAGCCCCACATCAGGCTCTCTGCTCAGCAGGGAGCCTGCTTCCCCTCCCCTCTCTCTGCCTGCCTCTCTGCCTACTTGTGATCTCTGTCAAATAAATAAATTAAATCTTAAAAAAAAAAAAAAAGTTGGAGCTTGAGGGTGATTATGGGGGTAGGGTGTGTTGCTGATAATCCTTCTAGTTCTGCCCCAGAAGATAAAGAAAAAGGACACTGATGCTGGCCCCAGCTCTCTCCCTTGCTCTCATACCAGTAGATTTTCAAATAAAATGATGACAAGTCATATCACCTCTTCTGGGCCTGTGTTCCCTCTTGCTAGTGCCTCTAGCAGTAGGCAGGAAGTAGAGAAGAAACAAAGTTTAAGGTGAATGGGAGCCAGAGCTATTCAGTGGCAAATTATGATAGAAGCATGAAGGCATTTCATTAATAAAAGTAGTACGCTATTTTTCTGGGATTTGTAATTTTTATAGTATTTCTTAGCTTTTAAAACGTGTGATACATTGGGTTTCTTTTCTCATTCTAACTAAATTCACTTTTGTTCCTATTTGTGTTTGCTGTTCTTTTTTTTTTTTTTTTTTTTTTTTTTTTTTTTTTTTTTTTTTTTTTTTTTTTTTTTTTTTCATGAGGGTGCCCAAACCTTGTTTGGTTAAGGCAAAGAAAAAAAAAAAGATGATAGCAAGGAAGATGCAAGAGGAAAGGAGGTGTGTTGAATCTTTGTAGAGGGAGAAGAACAAAGGAGGTGGATATAGTTAGGCTGAGAAAGAACAGTGGAAAGAAGCTACCTGTAGAGGAAAAAGAAATACAACCGTATCACCCTGCCTCCTCTACTGTCACTCAAAACCTCAGTCATATTGTTCAACATCATGTGTACGTATCCAGCTGTTCACTTTCCACCAGTCTATCCTTTCCAAAAGCATTCTCTTCAACTGTTAAAAGACTGAAAATGCCTGTGCCCCCAGGGCTTTCAAGTTCCTAGTTATTAATCCTTCCCACCACCCGTCTCTGCCTTCAACAGTCTGTTGAGCACCTACCCTGTGCCTAGTGCATAGGCAGACATAACTCAGGTCTTCCTGGTCACAGCGCTTCTGGTTGGTCCATTCCACACACTGTCTTCCCTGGGACATAACCAACTCAGTGCCAGTCGTGGTATTTGAACAACCATATGTGCCTGGCACTGTGGGAGGCTCTGGCATCAGCGATGCAGGTGGAGGCTTTGCCTCTCGGAGCATGCAGCCCAGCAGGACATACTCTTCAGGATTTTAAAATCACCAGACATAGATTCTAGACTTGTTCTCATCCTGCTACTTGCTTCCATGTGAATTAATAGAAATGGTGACAATAGATAGCCCAGATCAGTGTTTTCCAACCTTGGCACTACTGATATTTTAAGCCAGAGAATTCTCTGTTGTGGGAGCTGTCCTTGTGCACGGTAGGATGACCAGCAGTCTTCCTGGCCTCTGCCCACTAGTGACCAGCAGCCTTTCCCAGCTGTGACAATCAAAATGTCTCCGGATATTGCCAGATAGACCACCCCCATTCTGGCTGAGATCTACTGGCCTCAGTCATCCTTGGCAAACTCTCCAGTAAGTGTCAGACGTATGCTCAGGAAGATAGCACAACTCACAATTAACCCCCTCTTTATTTCTCAGTAAGAAGTGATAGCCAACCACCAGAATGATCTTTTGGGAATCAGTACACATAGTTAGTGAAGACGAGAGGAAGGAAAGCTACAACATCCTGTGCATGTCCATATCTTAGCAATCATGTCATATTGAAATGATGCTTGATGTCTCCTACCTGCCTCGATCACCAGAGTATAAGCTTCCTAAAGAAAGGAATGAGTCCTTTGAGTCTAATTCATTTTCCATTAAAGTGTGAGAGTTGAGAGCATGTGTTCTGAAATCACACTGCCTCAGTTCAAATCTTGGCTCTACCACTTGTTAGCTCTGTAAACGTGAGCATGTTACCTACCCTCTCTGTCTTTCTTTTAGTTATTATCTCATAGAATTCATAATGGTTAAGTTTATGTGTCACATTGACTGGGCTAAAGGATGCCCAGATAGCTGGTAAAACATTATTTCTGGATGTGTCTGTGAGGGTGTTACTAGAAGAGATTAGCACTTGAATAGGTAAACTGAGTAAAAATGATCTCCCTTACCAATGCGGTGGGCACCATAATCCATTGAGGGCCCAAAAAGAACAAAAAAGCAGAGAAAGGACAAATTTGCTTTTTGCTTGATTTGGGACATCCATCTTCTCCTACCCTTGGACTTTAGTGTTCCTGGTTCTTGGGCCTTGGACTTGGACAAGGACTTACACCATTGGGTCTCCTGGTTCTTGGGCCTGCAGATTTGGACTGGAGCTCTACCACTAGCTTCCCTGTGCCACCAGCCTGTAGATGGCAGGTTGTGGGACTTCTCCATACAGAGAAGTACACAGTATGGGTTATGGTTCCATAATTACATGAGATAATCCCTCATAATAAACTTCTTTCTATGTATTTATATATATGTATACATACATATATATAATAAACCTCTTTCTATATATTTATATATAGATATATATATTCTGTTTCTCTGAAAAAGTCTAATACAGAGTTTCATTAATAAAATGCTTAGAATATAACAATACAAATAATCAATTAATAAAAGTAAAGTACTTAGAATAATACTTGGAAGAATAGTAAGCATTCAATAAATTTCACGTATTTTTTATTATTATTACCTACATTGTTTTTTGTTTTTTAAGATTTTATTTATTTATTTGACAGACAGAGATCACAAGCAGGCAGAGAGGCAGGCAGAGAGAGAGGAGGAAGCAGGCTCCCCACTGAGCAGAGAGCCCAATGCGGGGCTCGATCCCAGGACCCCGGGATCATGACCTGAGCCGAAGGCAGAGGCTTTAACCCACGGAGCCACCCAGGAGCCCCCCTACATTGTTTTTTGTACCCATAACACCCAGTACTATGCCTAAGATACTAAGATGTTTAACAACTACCTGTTAAGCTTATTTTATTATACCAAAACAGTGGTAAAACAAGGACTAGACTAATGATATATTTTTTTTTAGAAATGGATGTTCATATGTGAATCTGAAAGATTGAAGAATGTGAAAAAAGGGGCCTAAAATTTAAAAAAAAAATGTAGCAGCTCCTGAATCAGTTTTCACTTGTAGCCTAATGGTCTAAAAATAAAGGATGTCAGTACATCCTTTATTTTAATTTTTTTTTTCATCCTTTATTTTTAAAGCACAAGAGATAACACAAAACCAGGTCACTAGCCTAGGACATGTGATGAAAAAGAGGTCCCAGTACCTCCATCAGAACAGTCAACTTCCCTGAAGCTTCCTTGGGGAAGGGGCAAGAAGGATCCATCAAATGAGAAAGAATGAAGAATACACACACATAGATTCAAGTTATGACCTAGGCCCAGTTATATCTTCCATTCTTTCTCATTGTGAGAATGGAATCTGCTTTATAAGGACAAAAAAATGCTTTATAAGGACAAAGAGATAATATTTGGCAAGGGTATTCCCAAGATGATCAAAAGAACTTCAAAATTTAGTGTAAGGGACAGGGAGAAGCTACAGCAGACACACAGTCACCAATTTTGTAAGCTTCTCAAAGGCAAAGACAGTATCTTGCTCAATTTTGAATCCCCACCATACTCAGTTGACATTAAGTATTTAGTAGACAATGGGTGAATGGATGACAGTGACAAAATGTATATGTAAGTGCTCCCAGCCTTCTTTTCATGACCTCCTGCTAGTCAAAAACATTTTTCATATTTTTACTTTCTACTCAGCTTCTCCCTCTTGTTTACTTCTTAAGACCAGTTTGGACTGATGAGGCAGGGAGGAAAGGAAGAGATAAGCAAATATCAAGGTCACTCAAGCTGGTTTAGGAAATAGGGGTATTAGCGCATTGGGGCTCAAAACTGTAAGACTGTCTGGGCAGCAGATGGATGGGATGGTTTGAGAAGACTGGAGAGGACAGGAAAGATGAGTGTAGGAAGTGTTGCTGTAGTTTATTAATTGGATTTCCTTTAACATCTTTTGAGAGACTGTAAATAGAAATTTGAGTTACTATTTAGTTACTTATAACCAATGAACTGTGTCTCTTAAATATGAAAAAGTGCCCAAACTGGGCCAATGGAGCCCTAATGGCTGGATCCTGATAATAATAAATGAATAAAATCAATAATGAATGAATAAAAGATGATTATTAAGACAAAAAAAGCAGAGGATCAGTGGAAGAGGTGCCCAGGAATTCTCAAAAAAACCCAACAACATAGAAATGTGTTGAATATGGCATTCAAGTTTTCAGATATCAAAAGTCAATGTAAAGCAGCTAAAAGAAACCTTAAAATATTAATCCAGCAGCCTCAGAAGGGCTGAGATCATGCCTGAAAATAGAAAATGGAAGAGTGAATCTTGTTTTGAAATGTCTAATAAAAGGGTAGCCTGGAAAAGCAATATAAACCTGAAGATAGAAGCAATAGAAAGAATGCTAGACTGACCATTTAAAAAGGGGTAATATGTGCTATGGTTAGTGCTGTGAAGTGTGTAAACCTGGCGATTCACAGACATGTACCCCTGGGGATAAAAATGTGTTTATAAAAAATAAAAATAAATTAAAAAAAAAAGAAAAAAAGGGGGTAATAGTCTTCTGAAAGAATTCTACAATTCATTTACAAGTTAAAGAAGAAATATGGATTAATTTTACAAGTATAGATTGCAAAATTAATGTGGAAATGAATTACTATAATTTGGGGTATCAAGATGGTGGTTTAGTCTGCTAGTGATGTACTAAATTCAGATAAATTGATATCTATAATATATGTGGGGTTTTTTTCATTTTTAAAGTAAATTGACAAAATTTTGATGCACCTTCCTAACAATTGCATATGTTCAAAGGCAGGAGAAGTAACTGTAAAGAAAGTTAATTCTAACAGGAAGAAGGATTTGGTTATGTGTCTGGATGCTTAGGATAAAGTAACTGTGTTTATGTGCAGTTTACAATAAAAAAATGAAGCAGCTCTTTCCTGTGCCTAGCCATGCTTCCTATCTGTAGAAAACCAAAACTAAAATGGGGAAGGAGGGAAACAGAACAAAGAAAGTGATCATTTCATACCAAAGGGTCTACCTAGCAAAGCAAAAGAGGTCCTAAAGAAGAAGTTCTCATCACTTTAAAATCAAGTCACATGGCTTCTAATAGAATTATTAAGGAAGAAAAGACATGAGTTTTAAAGATACTAATATGGAGTTACCAAGAGCTCTCTGATGGGATCAACCATTTATCTAACTTGTACAACCTTTTAAGGAAGTAATATTTAAAACCGAAGTATAATTGACATACAACATTATATTAGTTTTAGGTGTACACCATAATAAGTCAACATTTGTGTATATTGTAAAATGGTCACCACAGTAAGTTAGTTTGATGACTTTCTGTAGTGTTATGCTTAGATTCCCTTCTCACTATCTTTTGTGGACCTCTTATAGATTTTTGCTTTGTGTTTAACCTGGTTAACCATGAGGCTCACATATGACAGGCTATATATATAACAGTCTACTTTAAGTGAAAGTTAAGTTTGATTGCTTTCTAAGACTCTGCATTTTTACTCCCCTCTACCACATTTTATGTTGTTAATGTCACATTTTACATCTTTTTATTTTGTGTATCCCTTAACTAATTTTTGTAGTTATAGTTATTTTTTATTACTTTTCTCTTTTAACCTTCATACTAACTTTATAAGTGATTATTCTGCTACCTTTACTATATATTTACCTTTACCAGTGGGACTTTTACTTTCATACATTTTCTTTGCATTAGAGAAGTCCCTTTCACATTTCTTTTAAAGATGGGTTAGTGGAGGTGCACTCTTTTAGCTTTTGCTTGTTGGAAAAGTGTATCTCTCCTTCAATTCTGAATGGTTATCTTGCCAGGTAGTGTATTCCTGGTTGGAAGTTTCTTACTTTCAACACTTTGATTATATTATGCCACTCCCTCCTGGAAAAGTTTCCACTAAGAAATCTGCTGATAGCCTTGTGGGTGTTCCCTTGTATGTAACTAGTTTTATTCTTGCTGTATTTAGGATTCTCTTTACCTTTAACTTTTGACATTTTAATGTCTTGCTGTGAGTCTTTCTGTGTTTATCTTATTTGGAAATCTCCGGAATTCCTGGGTCTGATGTCTGTTTCCTTCCCCAGGTTAGAAAAGTTTTTAGTCATTATTTCTTCAAATAAGTGTTCTTCCCTTTTCTCTCTCTCTTCTACTGGGAGCCTTACAATGCAAATGTTATTCCACTTGCTGTTGTTCCATGAGTCCCTTAAGCTATCTCCACTTTTTAAAGTTCTTTTTTTCTTTTTGCTGCTCTGCTTATGTGAGTTCCACTGCCCTGTTTTCCAGTTCACCAATTATTTGTTCTGTATCATCTAGTCTGCTACTGAACATCTCTAGTGCATTTTTCAGTTCAACTGTCACATTCTTCAGCTCTGTGATTTATGTGTTGGGTACTTCCTCATATTTTCTCTTTGTTGAACTTCTCACTGTGTTCATCTGCTTTTTTTCCTGAGTTCAGTGAGCATCTTTATGACCATTCTTTGAACTCTTTCTTTGTTAGGTTACTTATCTCCATTTTAGTAAGTTGTTTGTTTGTTTCTTTTTCTGGGATTTTGTCTTGGTCTTTCCTTTGGAATATATTCCCCTGTTTCCTCATTTTGCTTTATTCTCTGTGTCTTTTCTATGTGTCAGGCAAAACAACTACCTCTCCTGGTATTGAAGTGGTGGCCTCTGTAGGTGATGAATCTCATTATTTAACCATGGTTAAACTGATTGTCTTCTGCACTCTCTCTGATTACTTTGGACCCATGGAACCCAGAAACACAATCTCCCTGAATCACCAAAGAGGGTGTTCAAGGGGCATACCTTGTGTGAGCTGTGTGTGCTTGCTGGTTTGGGGTACTATGGGGGGTGGGAAGGGAACAAAACACCAGCCCGCTGAGGAGGAAGCGTGGTAGGGTGGAGCTGCATCAGCCACACAACAGAGCAGGTGCTAGCAGCTTAGAGTGAGAGTGCAAAAATGCACCCAACAGCACCAGCAAGCTAGAGATAGAACATAAAAACGACACCCACTGGCACCTTCATTCCTGGATAGAGTCCCAAGAGGCTTTGTCTTTGTGGAAGACCCTTTAAGATCAGCAAATTAATCTCCTTCACATATGACATAGGCTCCTTTCAAACGGTGCTTTTGTGCGGAGTCGTAGAATGAGTGAATCTGCATGTGAGCCCTTCCGGAGTGGAATCTCCATTCCCTACAGTCCTATGGTCCTCCTGGGTATAAGCCCCACTAGTTTTCAAAGCTCAGTATTTGGGGTAAGGCTTGTCTCTCCAGTGCAGGTCCCAAGAGTTGGAGTTCCTGATATAGGGCAAAACCCCCTTGTTCCTTCAGAAAGAAGTTCTATATTTGTGGGAACCCTTTCCAAGGGTGGGTTGCCATGCCTAGGATGGGATTTTGGTGATACTGCCTCTCCTAACCATCTTGATGTGGCCCTTTTATCCTTTGTTCTAGAGTAGCTGTTCAGCTAGTTCTCAGGTTCTTTTCAGAGAGAATTATACTGTGTGTAGTCATTGATTTGTGTCCATGAAAGGAGATGAGTTCAAGATCTTACTACGTTACCATCTTGAACTGTCTCCTACCTTAAGGAAGTAATTTGGCAATAGAGATCAGGACCCCAGATTTTGTTATGGGTGACAAGAGTACTATTTCCTGAGATGAGAAAACTAATGAGTTTACTAGGCCAGATTGCAATGCGTCAAGAATTCAGTAGAGGCTGAGAGAGAAGAGAGAACAAAAGTAAACTCTTCTAAGACATTTCAGTGTGAAGGGAAAGGAAACTAGCAGGGCATTTTGTAGAGGGACATGGAAGGTAAAAAGAGGTTTTTTTTGTTTTTGTTTTATTTTTTAGTTTTATTTAAGAAGGAAAAGATAAGCTTTGATAGGTCAAGAGATGGAGCCAGTGGAGAAGGAGACATGGAAGAGAAAGAAGGTGACCAGTGGCATTGGGCTAGAAGGGGTTTAGAGCAGGGTTAATGGCTCAAGTCTCGCCTGGAAGGGGAGATACTTCATCCTTTGCGGGAAAAGAGAAGGAGGAAAAGACAGTTGGGGATGTAGAGAGTTTGTAGTTTAGAGGTGGTAGGCAACAAGTTGAGAGGTTCTCTGCCTAATTATCTCCAGTCCCCATTTTTTTAGTGAAATAGGAGGCAAATTCTTTGCTGAGATCCCAGTCTGACAGAAACAACAATTCACAACTTCCTTCCTCCCTCCCTTTTCCCTTCCCTCTATCTATTCATCCGTCTATACATATATACATATGTACATCAATTTATTCATTTATTCGCTCTTCTAATAAATGTAGAACAAGCACTTACTATGGACTAGGCTCTGTGGTAGGCACCATGCATAGAATGAAAGAGACATAGCTCCTTACCTTAAGGAGCTTCCATTCTAGTGGATACAGTCAATTAATCAGATTATTCCACTATTGGTGATAAGTATTAGGATAAGGAAAATATAGAATACAAAGGGAGCATATCACTTGAATTTAGGGGTCAGGAGTGGCTTCCATAGGAAAGTGTGAGTGGGAATTAGTATAAGTAGAAATGAGCCAGGGAAAGGTGAGGACTGGGAGTAATCAATGTTCCATCTAGAGGAGAAGAAAAGTATCAAGTGCTCAGAGATCACAAAAGCAAGGTGGAAGCGGAAGTAGTGCACTTGATTAGAACACCAAGTGGGGGAAGGTAGGAAGTGACCACATTATCTAGTGCAGGCTTACGCTCAGTGTCTGCTGTAATTCTTGTTTATTATGATGACCACTGATGAGTTTTTAAAAGAAGAGTAAAATAAACAGATAACCATTTTGGAAAATTTATACCAATGGCAGTATGGTAAATACTAGACAGAGAGAAGAATTGATTTCTTTTAAAAAGGGCTTTTAAGCAGGATAGGAAACTATTCTAGTAATTGGATGAGAGAAAATAATGTCTTGATTGAGAATAGATGGTTTGATCTGCCAGCAGAAGTGGGTGGAATTAGATATATTTGAGAGACTTTCTGAAGGTATAATTAATAGGACTTACTCATTGGAAATGACAGGCAAGGAAAAGAAAGGAGGTGAGGATGGCTTCCAGAATTCTGGCTTCAGTAATTGGACACAGGGATGTCATTATTGAGAAAGTAAACAGCCGAGGAACAGCAGATTATAAAAATGTTTTTAAGTCAGTAAATTTTTTATACTCTTTCCATCAAGAGGTGGTATCTCCATCCTCTCCCCTTGGTGATGACCTCAATGCGTGGGAAACAGCAGAAGCATGACTCACAAAGTGAGGTTAGAAAAGACCATGTGGGGCGCCTGGGTGGCTCAGTGGGTTAAAGCTGCTGCCTTCGGCTCAGGTCATGATCTCAGGGTCTTGGGATCGAGCCCCGCATCGGGCTCCTTCCTCAGTGGGGAGCCTACTTCCCCCTCTCTCTCTGCCTCTGCCTGGCTCTCTGCCTGCTTATGATCTCTGTCTCTCCCTATGTCAAATTAATTAATAAATAAAATAACATCTTTAAAAAAAAAAAAAAGAAAGAAAGAAAAGACCATGTGGTGTTTGCCTACTTCTGTCAGGATACTCACCCTCGGAGGTTTGGCTACCAAGTAAGAAGGTCAGACAGTTACTGTAGTATTACCCAGCCTAGGCACCAACCACCTGACTGAAGAAACCTCAGAGATGACCTCATGCCCCACCACGATCTGGCCACACACACAGGAGATACTGAGCATAGTCTGCCCTCTCATTCATGCACAAAATAAGTGATTATTAATTTAAGCTGCAGAGATGTGATGGCTTATTTCACAGCAATATATAACCAGAACAAAGATGATGAATCAGATTTAGGGCATATGTCTGGAGAATCTGGAGACGTTTAAAAAGCAGATCTGGGGGTAATGAGAGAACTTTGGGCTCTGAAGTTTACTTTTGTCCTTTCCAGGCTCTTATTTGTCTCAGATTATGTGTGTCACATTTTCAAAGCAATTTCACATTCTTTATTTGATTTGATCCTAATAATAACCTCTTGAAGAAACGGGAATCATAAGGGGCTCCTGGGTGGCTCAGTCATTAAGTGTCTGCCTTCGACTCAGGTCATGATCCCAGGGTCCTGAGATCAAGCCCCGAGTCAGGCTTTTGGGGGAGCCTGCTTCTCTCTTTCCCACTCTCCCTGCCTGTGTTCTCTCTCTCGCTATATCTCTCTGTCAAGTAAATAAATAAAATCTTAAAAGAAAAAAAGATAGAAAGAAATGGGAAGTATATTATTATACCCGTTATAGAGTTGAGAAAGCAGAGGCCCAGGAAGCATTTATGATTTATAGAAAATCCCATAGCCTGGAACTCAGACAAAGCAAAGGTTCTGACCCAGTACATGCTTCTTCCACTGCACTCTGCTAAGTGCTATGAGCAGAAGGAGAAGATGCCCAGTAGTGGAGGGAACCTAATATCAGAGTGCTGAGAGACTCAAGGCTGAGGAGGGATGAAAGAGGAGATTTAAAAATGCTTCTCAGATTTTTCCACAAAAGTATCCTTTACCAGAGAGGAGAGTACCACTATGACCCCAGGAAGATCTAAACATAGAGACCAAAAGAAAGTTCTTTGAAGTCATTCATTCATATATTCAATAATTATTTATTGAGCCCAGCCTAAGTTCCATGCACTCTGCTAAGTTTAGCACTGTACATGGTCTCTGTCCTCATGTCCTCTCAAGGAGACATTCAAACAAGCAATTCACCATCATAATCTGTAGGCTTACAGGAGGAAGTCTCATAAAAATGGAAGCCTACAGAAGGGGGAGAAGGAAAGGATGGTGCAGTGAATCCTGGGCAAAAGGAAAAACCTAGGGACGCCTGGGTGGCTCAGTTGGTTGAGCAGCTGCCTTCGGCTCAGGTCATGATCCCAGCGTCCTGGGATCGAGTCCCATATCGGGCTCCTTGCTCAGCAGGGAGCCTGCTTCTCCCTCTGCCTCTGCCTGCCACTCTGTCTGCCTGTGCTCGCTCGCTCTCTCTCCCTCTCTCTCTGACGAATAAATAAAATCTTAAAAAAAAAAAAAGTAAAAATCAACTTGTTAAAAAAAAAAAAAAAAAAAAAGGAAAAACCTAGCCATAACAGAGAAAGCACCTCCTTCAAGGCAAACAGCAATTAATAGAGGGGGAGTCATAAACTGGGGATAAGACGACCATCTGTGGGCATAATCTATGCACGAAGAGATCTAGACACATTGCCCTTGTGTCTAGAGAAAGTCCTGAAATCCTCCAGTTCTCTTAGCAGCACTATCTTTCCCAACAGTTGTATTAATATTTCACATCAGCCCCCACTCTCAAGGCCATATCCGTGTCCTGAGTTGAGTCAGTGCCATGGAGCCCATACAGCTAGGAATGTCCTGAAGACATCGTGTCTCTAGATGTACACAGTCATCAACCAGACCCAAAGTACTGTCACCCAGAAAGTTCCTGTGGGAGTGGTCAACAGGGCATGACTGAGCATGACTGCCTCCTCTTCCCAAAAGTTACACCGTAATTTTATGATGCTGTGTTGGCTCCCAGTGCTTGTTCATTTTTACTCTTTTTTTTCTTTTTTCCCCCATAGTGGTGAGCACTAAAGCCTTCGACATGAAAAAGACCTGAGTAATCTCTTAGAGTATCTCTAAGTATCTCTTAAGGGGAGTAGTGAGAAAGGCAATAGCTTAACCCCCACTTCTCAGCTGACCTGAAAAAAAAGGTACTGGAATGTGAACAGCTGTAACAAAACAGAGAGCTAACTCAGTCCCTGGGTACATGAGGGGGACCAGAACAGCCCATGGCAGAGGAATGACCCTCAACTCTTAACAACTAGATGCTGAGAGCTCCTTTGATACCGAGGTGCCTCAAGCCTCTGCTCAGACCCTCATTCAGAGACTCTAGAGAGAGCAATCCTCTCCAAGTTTTCTTTCCTACAATTTAGGTGTCTCTTTGGGATCATGACAACATCATTTACCTTTGTTCAGGACACAACCCCTTGCATCGACAGATGTCTGAAGAATGCATCAGGGAGCACAGTGTACAGAGCAGAAAACGTGGCAGCCATCAATAGGCAGCTTCCTCTTATTCAAAATGCAAAACAAAACGAAACATCTTCCCAGACCACAAAGCATGGAATGAAAGCTGAGGGGCCTCCTTCCCCGTCTCCCTGAAGTCCTGTTTTTGTCATGATCCCTTGGGAAAAGAAAGAGGCTGATTCTCCAAGGCTCAGAAAGTTTCCCCAACTCGCCACAGCCCTCCTACCAGCACCGAAGTATCTGCTGCCTGGAGACCACACGCCCCTTTGAGGACTAAGCCCCACCCCATAGCCCCTTTCCCACCTCACCTGAGCCTTCAATGCACAATCACATGCACACAACTTGTGTGAAGTACCTTGAGTGCTGGTTGGCAAGACCAAATGAAACAGCAGTAGAAGTTCCAGAGCCAGATCCAACTTCAACCTTTGGGAGCACATGTTACTTCCCAGGAACACTGGAGACAGGCGGGAACCAGGCTAGGAAGAGACCAAGGGCTCCAGAGCCATTGAAGTCACAGTCCAAGGTGAGAGGAAAACTCACTGACCTTTTTGGCGCTCAGCGACTCATGGGTGGAGCCTGGAGACAGAAAACAGGAAGGCCCCATATCTCAGAGCACTACGGAAGCAAAATGAAATTAACTATTTTGTTTGTGCAGTCGGTTCTGTTTTTTGGAGAGAGGATCTGTAGATTCTGTTGGATTCTCGGAGGGGTCAGTGCTCAGAAAAGATTGAAGTCCAAAAAGGAAAAGAGAAGAAAAGATTAAAGTCCCCTGGTAGAGAATATCTGACTTTGGTTTCCCAGGCAGGAGTCACCCTGATTAATGCAGAAGTTAAAATTGGTAGGTACCCACCAAGCCTGCAGGGGATTTCTGGCCCGAGCCAACCCCAAATCATGAGAGGAATAGGTCCTATACAAGTGTCATTCAGAGCTGAAAATCTAGGAAATCACATCTCCCATGCCCTGAGCCCCACCCTCAGGCTCCTCCTCCTTCATGATAAAGTCATTGCTTGTACCCTTACATTGGCCGAGCTACTGAACATTAATAGAAAAAGCAAGATTACTTGGCCCAGAAGAATGGATTTCCCAGCCTTGTGGTCTAAGAAATTTCAGGCCCATCCCTCTCGAATCTAAATGAATTATTTGCCCACCTAGGCCACTTTGGGGACCCATAAGGCAAGACACAGTCCCTAATGCAGCATATTCGTAGCTGTTTTTGAATTGGAGACATTTCTGATTCGACATAGAGGAGCCCAGTAAAAACACTGCTCTCTTCAACCTCCGAACTCCTGTCATAGTAGATACCCTTCCCAAAAGGACCAGCATGGGGAAACTGAGTCAGCTCAGTGCCTTAAATTACACATGACACCCCATTCATTCGAACACATTGGAGCCCTGGGAGGTGAGAATGGCAGGCATCATTGCCTTCTAGACTAGGCTAGAAGAGAAGACAGGAGTAGAATGAGCTAAGCTGAAATGCAGTTAGCTTGGGAAGATTTTATTATTTATTTATTTAATTATTTGACAGAGAGAGATCACAAGTAGACAGAGAGGCAGGCAGAGAGAGGGGAAGGGAAGCAGGCTCCCTGCTGAGCAGAGAGCCCAATGCGGGGCTCGATCCCAGGACCCTGAATACATGACCTGAGCCAAAGGCAGAGGCTTTAACCCACTGAGCCACCCAGGCACCAGCCTGGGAAGGTTTTAAAGAAAGCAAAAACCGGAAGCTGAGGAGGAGGAAGAAGCAGAGTCACAAGGGCAGAGAAAGAGAAAAGGAAGTGAAGTAAGCTGTGGGTGGGCTTTACTCAGACCTTGACTCCTCCAGGGAGTTTTCAAAATGGTTTCAGGAGGGTTGCCGCCCAGTGAGACCTTGGAGGCTAGCCCGCCCAGGGAAGGCTTCAAGGCCCTCAGGGAGTAACAAAGCCTATTTCCAGGGAGGGACACTACTCTTGCCGGCTGGCCTCTCTCTCTGGCTCCCGTAGGGGGCAGCACAACACTGCAGGTGTCAGACACAACCCTGGGAGCCTGGAAGAGGGGGACAGCGGGTTGATATCCTGGGGGCAGGCCTAACATTTAAGAGGGGAGCAGAAGAAAAGGACGCCAAGGAGGAAAAGGAGAAGCATCCATCAGACAGTCTAGGACGAAGTGAGGTTTCAAAAAACTGGATCCAGGGACGCCTGGGTGGCTCAGTTGGTTAAGCGGCTGCCTTCGGCTCAGGTCATGATCCCAGCGTCCTGGGATCGAGTCCCACATCGGGCTCCTTGCTTGGCAGGGAGCCTGCTTCTCCCTCTGCCTCTGCCTGCCACTCTGTCTGCCTGTGCTCGCTCGTTCACTCTCTCTCTCCTTCTCTCTCTGACAAATAAATAAATAAAATTAAAAAAAAAAAAAAAAACAAAACTGGATCCAGAGTAGCAGAAAGTGGACCCATTGCATTTTTTTTCTTTTTTTTTTCTTGTTTTTATTTTTATTTGCATTTCTTTTATGCAGAATTTACTCCCAGGCCTTGAGCTTTTGTTTCTTCAGTTTCTTGTGGGATATCTTTTCCTTCGGTGCAACCCCTTCTTCTGGAATAGGAGCAATCTGCTCTTTTCCAGTAAGGATCACCTCAATGTGGCAGGGAGAGCTCAGGTAGGGGTGAATCCTACCACGAGCCCTGTACGTTCTGAGCCACATCTTGGGGACTTTGTTCGCCTGGATGTGCTCAATGACCAGAGAATCTACATCTCAACCCTTAAATTCAGCACTACGCATTTTTTTTAAGATTTTGTTTATTTATTTATTTATTTAACAGAGAGATCACACGTAGGCAGAGAGGCAGGCAGAGAGAGAGGGGGGAGCAGGATCCCTGCTGAGCAGAGAGCCCAATGCAGGGCTCGATCCCAGGACCCCAGACCATGACCAAAGCCGAAGGCAGAGGCTTACCCCACTAAGCCACCCAGGCGCCCCAGCACTATGCATTTTTAAGCGTGTGCAGTAAAAATTCAGCACTCTTCTTGGGTCACCAACCCTGTGTCCAGCCCCACTATCTGGCCTGGACACACTTCCCAGCTCCACCACTGTAGTGACAGAGTAATCCTTCCGATACGTGGTGGCTTTTCAGATCTGCATACCCCTGATGGCCTGGGCAGTTTCTTGGGTGTTCTTCTAGTGAACACGATGATGTGAACCTCTTGATTTTCATGATTTTGTAGGGTTTTCTGGGTCAAGTGACTAACAAACATTTTCAGAGTTTACCTCAGGCTGCTCGGGGGAAAAGCCATCCGTTGCATTTAGTAACTGTATAGTCACTCATGACCTTAATCTTCGTAAGAGCCATTTTGTGGAAGCAGAGACCAGAGCCTCCTCTCCCCTTCTCCTTTCTCCTCCTTCCCTGTATCTACGAGGTATGTCTTGAGCTCTTCTACTTTCTGAAGACGTAGAAATGAAAGCTAAACTCTTGCCTGCTCTTATGTGGCTCACAGTCTTGTGTTAAAATGTGGTTGTGAAATGCGGAATTATGGGGCCGCATGGAAGGACCACCCAACACAAATGGTGTGGTCGTGGGAGCCTGCTGGGAAACAGTGAATAGGTGTGACTCCTTTGAAGAGTAAGAGAAGTGTGTTACGTTAAGGAAGATGAACATGGTAATATCTGAGAAGCCAGAGAACGGGGCTAGTTCAGGAAACTGAGGGTATTTTGCGTGGCTAAAATCAAAGGAAAGTAAAAGAAACCAGGTCCAGCCCTAAGGCTTTGGCGTGTGCTGTTACGAGTTTGGATTTCAGCTGACCCCTTTTAAGGGGAGGTAAATAAAGGACTTTTTTTTTTTTTAAGATTTTATTTATTTATTTGAGAGAAAGAGAACATGCAGGATAGGGGGGAGAGGCAGAGGGAAAGAGATAAGCAGCCTCCCCATGAGCAGGGAGCCACATGCAGACCGATCCTAGGACCCTGGCATCAGGACCCAAGCCAAAGGGAGAAACTTACTCAACTGAGTCACCCAGGCACCCCAAGTAAAGGATTTTGAGCAGACTGGTGATATGCTTCATTCCACAGGCTAGAGAGAAAGCTGATGAAGAGAAGGATGAGTGAGACTAGAAGCAAGCAGATGTTACAAGAATCCAGCTACACAATAACGAAGGATCAGCAGCAGCAACGGTAGAGAGGTGACAGGGATAAGTCAGGATCAGCAGGCCTCGATACTTGGTTTTGTATGGGGGAGGTGGAAATGGGAAAGAGAAGAGCCTCCTTGCTGACTTGGGTGGCCAGATCAGTGGGTGGGAACATGAGGGATAATCTCAGTTTGGGATATGTTAAGTTTAAGATGTCTGAGGGCTCCTGGGTGGCTCAGTCGCTAAGGGTCTGCCTTTGGCTCGGGTCATGGTCCCAGGGTCGGGGGATCGAGCCCCACATCAGGCTCCCTGCCCAGCAGGAAGCCTGCTTCTCCCTCTCCAGCTCCCTCTGCTTGTGTTCCCTCTTTCTCTGGGTCTCTCTTTGTCAGATAAATAAATAAAATCTTAAAAAAAAAAAAAAAAGAGGTGTAGAAACTGGAATGTACAATAGACATGTGAGACGTAATAATAATTCTTTCATCTCTGCCCACTTAGAAGTGACTCTCAGAAACTGGGGCAGTTGCAGGAAAGCATAGCCACAGAGTCAGAGCTCACTAATCTAACAGGGCATGGCAATCAGCAGAGTCCAAGCTTGTGAGCAGTCAGTAGGGGAACCAGAGCCCATAGAGGAGAGGCATGTCCTCCCAGCTTCCCACACTGGGCTTGAGAACTTCAGTGTGTAGCTCTGCCAACAGGAGTGTAGACTCCATGGCTATATTACAGAGAAGCCACCAGCCCATGAGAAAGTAATATTCTCACTGGACTACAGCTGGTTTCTATGAAGTCTCAAAGAATTAATGTGCATTTCCAGGGAAGTTTTAACACTAATTTAAACATTTCAGAGTGAGTTGGAAAGCATTCAATTGAAGATGTGCAAAAATTTGGTCAAATTATGATGGAAGTATATTAGTGAGAAAGATACCAAAAAGTTCCTGTATATTTTTTAGCTTAAAATTTATAGTTCTCTATTTCACATTTTAATGTCATGCTTAGTTATTTTACAAAGAAAAAAATGTAAATGATAATTGAGTGCAAAATCACATCATAAGAAATGTGACTGCTGTTCTTACTATATGGCCATTTTGCATAATACATTCCAATTATAGGTGTTTTAAAAAGGAAATAACTATTGAAAGAGATATTTTTAAATTAGATGAGTTATAACTGTTATGGTTTAGACCAACAAACGTTTCTCACTTTGAGATGACACAGATTTCCCCCTGGAAATATAAGAGGATTATTTTCCTTGCAAATTTTCTTTCACCCCCTAGAGTTTTTGAATCTCCCCTCTACCCCATATTCTGCTCTGCCACCATACCAATCTCACAGGAAATGGGATCTTGAGTCCCTGAGAAATCCCATCCCTTTTCTGCTCCCAATTTTCCTCTCCAAATAGAAAAAAAAGGAATGATAAGTGTTATTCATAATCACTCACCTTTTATTACTCAAGACAATCACTCATTCATTTAACACATGTGTTGAGGATCTGCTATGTATCAGGCACTGTTCTAGTTGCTGAGAATGGAGGAGTGAACAAAACAAAGTCTTTCTACTTATGGTCCTTGGATTTCAGTAAGGTACATACTATGGAAAATAATAACAACAACAACAACAACAACAACAACAACAATAATAATAGCTAAGGGAATAGAAAGTAAAAGATCAGGGAGTGATATTTTAACAAGGGGACAAGAAAGCCCCCTCTAAAAAGTAACCTGAGTAAATCTTTTTTTTTTTAAACAAGGATTTTTTTTTTTTAAGATTTTATTTATTTGACAGAGAGGGACACAGCAAGAGAGGGAACACGAGCATGGGGAGTGAGAGAGAGAGAAGCAGGCTTTCTGCAGAGTAGGGAGGCCGATGCGGGGCTCAATCCCAGGACCCTGGGACCATGGCCTGAGCCAAAGGCAGACACTTAACAACTGAGCCACCCCAGGCACCCCACACTGAGTAAATCTTAAGGAAGAGATAGCCATGTGGATATCTGAGGGAAGAGCTTTCCTGTAGTGCAAAGGCCTTGAGGTGTGCTCGAGGTATTCAGAAACAGTGAGGGGATAGTGTAACAGGTGTGGACAGGATAGGGGGAAAAAGTTAAGAGATGACATCAGAAAGGTAGCCAAGAGCCATCATGTAGGGTTGGAGGCCCTGGAAAGTACTTTTCACTTTATCCTAAGTGTTATGGGAAAAAATTGGCAAGCTGAGGAATAACATGATTTTGTTTACATGTTAAAAGTATATCTCTAGTGGGCCACCTGGGTGGCTCAGTTGTTAGGTGTCTACCTTCAGCTCAGGTCATGATCCCATGGTCCTGGGATCAATCCATGCATCAGGCTCCCTGCTCAGTGGGGAGCCTGCTTCTCCCTTTCCCTCTGTCTGCCACTCCCCATGCTTGTGCTTGCTCTCTTTCTTTCTCTCTTGTCAACTTAATAAATAAAATCTTAAAAAGAAAAAAAGGTATTTCTCTAGTGGCTGGTGAAGAATAGGTTATAAGGGACTGAGGTAGAAGCAAAGATACTAAATAGCCACTGCAATAGGGTTGGCGAGAGATGGTAGTGGTGAAGGTTGATAAGGGTGTTAAGAAGGGGTCAGATTCGGGACGCCTGAGTGGCTCAGTTGGTTGGACGACTGCCTTCAGCTCAGGTCATGATCCCGGAGACCCCCGCATCAGGCTCCCAGCTCTACAGGGAGTCTGCTTCTCCCTCTGACCTTCTCCTCCCTCATGCCCTCTCACTGCCTCTCTCTCAAATAAATAAATAAATAAATAAATAAATAAATAAATAAATAAAAAAAAAAGAAGGGGTCAGATTCTGGGCATAGTCCAAGGTAGAAACAATAGAATTTGCTGATATATGATATATGAGATATAAGAAAGTAAATCAAGGATAATTATGATTTTCTGGCATGAAAACTTAATGACTAGAGCTACAATTTACTGAAAAGAAGACAAGTAAAGGAGGAGATAAAAGGTAGGGAAGCAAGAGTTCGATTTGGCACATGTGGAGTTTTGGATTCCTGTTATACATTCAAATGGAGATGCTGTGTAGGTGACCAGATACACAGACCTGGAATTCAGGAAAGAGTTCAGAGTTGAAAACAAAATCAGGGTGTTTCAAACCAAGAGACTAGATGAGACTGACTAAAGAATTGGGATAAATACTATGGTGAGTGCTATGAAGTATAAACCTGGCAATTCATAGACCTGTACCCCTGGGGCTAATAATACATTATATGTTAATTAAAAATTTAAAAAAAATTTTAAAAACAACAACAAAAAAAGAATTGGGATTAAATAAATAAATGAGTTAAGTGTAAGGACTAAACTCAGAGACTTTTCAATATTTATAGACAGGAGAAATTTGCATCATTGAGCAAAGGAAAATGAGAAGCCTTGGGTAGAAAAGAACAAAAAACTGATGAATCACTGACCTCTACCTCTGAAACCTCTGAAAATATATAATACATTATATATTAATTGAATTTAAATAATTTTTTTAAAGGAAAGGAAGGAAGAATCAAGAAAGTATAGATCCTTGTGGGCCAAAATGTCTTTAAAAAGAAGAAATTATAACAAATATTGCTGATATGTTTAATGTTACAAAAGCAATTACTTTGTTTCAGCATATGCTTTCTTTTTCGCTTTCTCTCTCCACATGTATCTTGATGGGGTGCCCCAGGATTTTTCAGTGATGTCATTCTGACCAATTTAGCCCCTTCCCATATCAAAATAGTTTATTTCCCCTATCTTCCCAGAAACCTTGGTTTGGTCATCTCCAGGACAAGGAAAGCCATGACAGGAAACACTAAAGTGAAATTAAATGAGAATAAAGCATCTGCATCAAAACCATGGCTGGGTAGGTTTCAACAAAACACCTCCTCTCCAACCTCATTCTGTTTGCCAGTCATGTCAGTAATCCATGCCAGCCATGTCAGTAATCAAAATCACAACATTTCAAAGCTACAGTTTCTACCATTGCCACATTTGTAGTAGCATGGCTTACAAATGGGTGATACCTCACAATGGAAAAATCACTGCCTTGAAGTCACAGTATTTGTGTTCTCTCCAGACTCTGCTAATAAAACATTGGGGAAAATTCCTCTCTATCTCTTAATCAGACTAGGTCAAGATTAGTAAATAAGTGTCAACCTGTAAGCCCAGTTAGAAAAATATGGTTGTTGTTGGAGTCCTTATTTACTCTTATTAATTCTCATAATTTGTCTGCATATTCCTTTGGGTTTCCTATGTCAACAGTGATATGATCAGAAAATAATGATAATTTGTCTCTCCTTTTCTAATCCACATACATTGTATTTATTTTTCTTGTCTCATTGCTTTGGCCAAGACACTAGCTAATTAATGAATAGTAACAGTAACTGGAGCAATTCTTATCTTATTTCTTACTTTGATAGTATTGCTTCTCAAGGCTCAGCATTTACATATGATGTTTGCTCTAGTTTTTCTTTTTACCAATTTTTTACATATTTTAAAAATTATGAGTAAATATTAAATTTTACCAAATCTTTTATTATATAATCCAAAATGATCATATGTTATGTTGCTTTCAGTCAATGTGATGGTTTACTGGTGAATGCTTATAATATTGGCCCATTCTCACATTCCTTGGATAAGTGATATTCGATCATGATGTATTTTTAACACACCACTGGTTTTGATTTGTTAATGTTTCATTTGTAACTATGTTCATAAGTGACACTGGTCTATAATTCTTTTCCTGTTTTTGTATGATTTTTGGTATCAACGTTCCTTTTAGATGCATGTAAACTCCCTTCTCCTCATGTATTGTGGGTTTCTTCACTGTTTCCCATCACAGAGATTGTTATCTTAATTTTCAGCAAAGCAATAGACTTTAATACATTTGAAAATGTTTCATCTATTGCTACTGTGTTTTTCAAGTTAGATTTAAAAAGTTATCTATGTTGGATTCATTTCGCTAATTAACAAAAAATCCTTTTTAAGGATTTCACCATTATTTCAATGGGGTCAGAAGAGAGAAAAGATATAAAAACACATGATTACACTCCTCATTCCAGAAAAGATGAAGTACATGCATTTCTCTTTCTTTTTTCCACTAAGTATAGTTAAAAACACTGGACATTATATATAAAACACAACCACAAGATAATTCTAAAAGTGAAAGAGAAAAAAGGTCAACTGGGGATCTCTAGATCCAAGGAATAACATAGCAGTTAGTTCCTTGGGTTTCCTTTTTGTCACCTCTATATCCTGGGCTCTGTGTTAGACAAGATAGTAACCCAGAAATGCCAATCCCAAGAAAAATTTACTTTCTCTTGGCAAAGAACTTGAAAATAAGCAGCCCAGCAAGACAGAAGCATTTAGAAAATAACCACACTCTTCTATCCAAATAACACTGGAAAAACGTAGGACCCCTTTCTATAAGCAAAGGCCAAGTGGAAAATCTAGACCTCCAATTTCCCTTGTCAGTAAGGAAGAATCCCTCACACTCCCCACTGGAGTGACATTGGAAGAGGATGAGTGGGGAGACTGAATTTCCACCTCCACCCTGAGATACTCCTCCCCCTCTTATTTGGGGTGGTGTTGAGGGAGGTCTAGTGGATTTTCACCAAGCACTCAGTGGCAAAAAGTTCACCCTCCCACAACCATAGTGTCAAAAATCACTCATCATACCAAGAGCCAGAAAAATATCAAATGAATGGGGAAAAAAAAGGGGGGGAAAAAGCAATCAACAGTCACCAAAATCAATATGACAGATGTCAGAATAATCTGACAAAGATTTATAAAGCAGCCATCATGAAAATGCTTCAACAAGTAACTGTGAACACACTGGATACACACACAAAAAATGAAAGTACAAGAAAGTCTCAGCAAAAGAATAGAAGATATAAAGAGCCAAAGGAAATTTTAGAAAAGAATAATGCAATAACTGAAATGTAAAACTCACTCAATGGGCTTAATAGCAAAACAGAGATGATAAAAGAAAGAGTCAGTGTACTTGAGGATAGAAAATAGAAAATACCCAATCTGAAACAGAGATAAAATAGACTGAAAAAAAAAATTAGCAAAGATTCAGAGCTCTGTGGGGCAGTAACAAAAAATCTAACACTTAAGTCATCAGAGTCCCAGAAGGAATGGAGGGAAAAACAAGAATGTGGGACCAAAAATAGTATTTAGGAAAGTTGAAACTTCCCTAAACTTGGCAAAAGGCAAGTTTCTGTATGTGTAGACATTCAAGAAGCTGAATGAACTCCAAACAACAGAAATTCAGAGCGGTTGCACCAGCTTGCATTCCCACCAACAGTGTAGGAAGGTTCCCCTTTCTCCGCATCCTCGCTTAGCCAGCATCTGTCCTTTCCTGACTTGTTAATTTTAGCCATTCTGACTGGTGTGAGGTGATATCTCATTGTGGTTTTGATTTGTATTTTGTAAAACTCTTTGATTTGTATTTCCCTGATGCCGAGTGATGTGGAGCACTTTGTTATGTGTCTGTTGGCCATCTGTGATTTATCTTTATTTGCCATTTGGATATCTTTTTTTATGAAGTACCTATTTCAGTCTCTTGTTCATTGTGTTGTCCGCCTAATTCTTATTGATATGTAAGTCTTCTTTGTGTATTATGGATATAAGACTCTTGTGGAATAAATGTATTATAAATATAATTTCCCACTAATTGGCTTGGATTTTCACCTCTCGTTCTGTTTTTTTTTTTTAATTAAAATAACTTTAATTTTGCTGTAATATACTCTAAGTCTTCATTTTCTCATCTGGAAAATATGAGTTATGGTATATCTCACAGGGTTGTTAAGAGGAATAAGTAAAAGAGTGCATGTACTCCTGCCACTTAGCAAAACTCAGTAAATATTATTATTATCCCTAATGCCACCCTTTTCCCCTCCTTCAAATCTTCTATTTCCTAACATTTCTTGTGTTCTGAGTATCTGAGAGGTCATATAATGTTGTAGAAAGACTGACCATATGGCTTTGATCAATTCTTAGCATCTCTGAGCCAATGTTTCCTTATCTGTAAAATGGAGGGCTTCATCACCTTTGAGATTCACTTCATTTTTCCATCCTTTATTGACCACCTACAATTAACAAGTGAGATAAACATTGGAAAAATTTACAGACAGTTCGCTTTCACTTGTGATTTCATGACCCCTCCTACTTTTGCAAATGCTAGCTGGGGAAGAGATGTAAGTGCTGTGAGGGGAAGTAGCACATTTCAGTGACTGGCATCCAGAGAACATGACTGATTCCCGAGCATGCTTCCTTCTCACCCTTCTCCTCTGCCAGTTCACAGGTGAGTCCAGATTCCCCTGTTCTGACTGCCTTCCCCATCCTGAGGCATACCTCTAGGCTTCTGGATCCACTCTGGGACTCTGACCCAACTCAAGAAGCTCTGCTACTTCATTTAATATCTTTTTGTAATCTGTGGTTTCTCAATCAGAGTACAGAAAGAAACTAGGAGAGAAGAAAGAATGAATCTGCAGACTCTCCTGATTGTCCTAGGAAAGAAGGGCTGAAAGAAAGGGTGATGGCTGGGATGCCTGGGTGGCTCAGTTGGTTAAGCGGCTGCCTTTGGCTCAGGTCATGATCCTGGCGTCCTGGGATCGAGTCCCACATCGGGCTCCTTGCTCAGCAGGGAGCCTGCTTCTCCCTCTGCCTCTGCCTGCCACTCTGTCTGCCTGTGCTTTCTCTCTCTGACAAATAAATAAATTTTTAAAAAAATTAAAAAAAAAAAAAAAAGGGTGTTGGGTAGCAGAATGACCTGTGTTCTAATCCAGATTCTGTCATGAATTAAATAAAGAATGCTTTCGTCCCTGAGCCTTAGCCCTCCTTACCTTTGAGGGCAACTTTAAAGCCAAAACGGGATCATACAGGTGTATATTTATTTATTTATAAATATACATTTTAAATATTTCTGCTTAAAAATATTTGTAAGTATTTATTTAAAAATATGTTAGAAAGGGCGCCTGGGTGGCTCAGTGGGTTAAGCCGCTGCCTTCGGCTCAGGTCATGATCCCAGGGTCCTGGGATCGAGTCCCGCATCGGGCTCTCTGTTCAGCAGGGAGCCTGCTTCCCTCTCTCTGTCTCTGCCTGCCTTTCTGTCTACTGTGATCCCTCTCTGTCAAATAAATAAATAAAATCTTTAAAAAAAAAAAAATGTTAGAAAAATATATTTTTTAAAGATTTTATTTATTTATTTATTTGAAAGACAGAGATCACAAGTAGGCAGAGAGACAGACAGAGGGAGAGGAAGGGAAGCAGGCTCCCTGCTGAGGAGAAAGCCTGATGTGGGGCTCCATCCCAGGACTCTGGGATCATGACCTGAGCCAAAGGCAGAGGCTTCAACCCACTGAGCCACCGAGGCACCCCTAGAAAAATATTTTTAAATGATTATCCATAACAGTGATTTTACTGGAGGAAAACATTTGAACTTTCTCTCTTAGTCTGAACAATTCAGTCAGTCTCTACTTAGAAAACCACCTCATTATATAGGTATTTTATGTCTAATACCATGAAGGACTGAGGAATTTTCTGTTCCTGTCACAAAGATTCTAGTGTTTGTTACTGTCCTCAGGGCTCTCAGATAGGACCTGGAGCCCTGTAAGTTGGGAATATCTCCCTGTTTATCAAACTCATGGGGTATCACCATGAGGTCTCCCTCTGAGGACTTGGTTGGTATGTTTATGTGTGCCTCAGCCTGCCTGAAGTGACCTGCCCAAGACCACACAGTCAGTCAGTACTCCTAATCCTTTCCTCTTCACAACCCGGCCTCACTAAGTGTTCAGCAGACTGTTGCCCTCCTTGAGTTCATTAGAATTTTGCATATTTAGGAAGCACCTGGTTCTAAGCAGGTGGTCCTAGAATAGGTTTTTCACTTTAAAAACCAATCCCTGAATAGAAATAGTGATCAGAAGTGGAACTTTATGGTGAAGTGGGGGAGGATACAGCAGAGCTCTTGAAGATCCCAACTGTCTCCTGAAACCTGAACTATGGGCAACAGGGCACATGCATGTGCCCTGCTCCAGGAGGCTGTGGACAGCCTACGTGGTTCACCTCCCATGGATGAAAGGAGTCCAAGATTGTCCTTTATCTTTTCTATATTATCTTTCTATTCTGTTTCTGAAGAACTTAAAGAAAATATAGGGGTGTGCGCCTGGGTGGCTCAGTGGGTTAAAGCCTCTGCCTTCGGCTCAGGTCATGATCTTAGGGTCCTGGGATCGAGCCCCACTTCCAGGTCTCTGCTCAGCAGGGAGCTTGCTTCCTCCTCTCTGCCTGCCTCTCTGCCGACTTGTGATCTCTGTCAAATAAATAAATAAAATCTTAAAAAAAAAAAAAAGAAAGTATAGGGGGCGAGAGATGGGGACGGGTGATGGGGCAGAAGCTAGGGGACTCCTTTTCCATCAGAGAGGCTTTGACTCTATACAGTAATTTACATGTTTGATTCTGCATAGCGTTCATTTCATCAAAACTAACTCTTGCTTAAGAAAGAAAATACCAATTTTGGAAACTACTGTGTCTTACCCAACTTCCCCTTAACTAATGTGCCACAGAAAGAGAATTTTAAATCAGTACCAAGACTGATACACAGGGAACAGAGTTTTGCAAACCTCCCAATATGCCACATGCCTTTGCCAACACTCCTGCCCTAACCCACCGCATTCACATTCAAACTCCCTACTGCCCTGCCTCTCACTCATCTCCCCCTGCTCCCTCTTAAGCTCTTCAGAAACACACTGAGGCAGTGTTACAGATCTGAGGGGTGTTGGGGGCATAGCTTGGGAAGCCCTGCCTTAGGAGTCCTGGCTCCACTGACTTAGAGCATGTCACCATGACCCTTGGAGTATCAGTCTCTTCATCTGTGAAGTGGGATGGGACTAAGTAGTCCCTAAGACCTCTCCCAACTCTGAGATGCTCTTGTTTCCATGAAGAGGATGTCATGATATGCTGGTACATTCTAATGGAGACACTGCATCCTGGGAGACTTGTTTGGGGACCAGGCCACCAAGCAGGAAGTGAGTTTTACACCCTCCCTTATCCTGAAGTCTTCCTCCTTGGTACCACCCCTTAATTCTTGCTGTACTGATGATGTCCCTTCCTCTTAATATGGATCCTTACCTCCAATCATCTCTTGAGTCTTGTGGGTGGGGGGGGAGCAGGTGAGGGGAAGAGGTGATAACCCAGAGGAAAAGGAGGTGGTAAAGGGGAGGAGGTGTTTACCTTCCTGTTATGAAGGGTATCTTAAGATTGACTCTTTTAATACCAAAATATCTGAGTCTTGGGTGGGACAGAAGACAGAGGGTCTCCAGCTCCAGGTCCCTCCACCTCCAAAGGCAGGTTGGCAGGGAATGCTTGCTGCAGGAGGTCTCACCATGCATAGTGACTGGACAGTATTTTGCAGTGAATTAGCCAGTGAATGGTTTATAGGCATTAGGTTCCAGACCACTTTCTGAAAAGCTCATCCTGCTGAGAAGCCATCCAAAGAAATTTTGGGAAATCTGTTTCTCACTTATAGCCATCTTTGGGGAAATGAGAATTAAAAATGAGAAGCCTTCACAAGGCCTGCCTCATAACACTGTTCCTCGCCCTTCCCTCCCACTTCCTACTGTGTGGCAGAAAGCTCTGTACTTCCCAAAATGCTTTCAAATCCGTATTCACCCTTCATCCACCCCAAGTTCTCACAAATAAAGGTTATTTTTCTTTTTGAGAGTTGAGAACACAGTAACTCAACGTGGTAAGTAGCAAGGCTGTAGTAGAAAGAATGCAAGCCTCTGACACAAAAGACCCAGCTAGCTCCACATCCCAAGTCTACCATTTCCCAGTTTGGGACCTTGGGGGAAATCACTCAGCATCTTAGAACCCCAGTGTCCACATTAATAAAATGGAGCTTAATTAACCTCTATCCCATGGAATTACTTTGAGGGTAAAAACATGACGGCCATTAAACCAGTTTATGAGCTAAGGAGTGATATCAAGGGTTTGTTGTTTATTACGGAGGGACCAGAATGAACCCAGGTCTCCTGATTCCCAGTTAAGCCAGAGCACTACCTCGTTACACTGTTCCATGCTGCCTGGAGGAGAGGCCAACCCCACCCTTCCCTGGGTGCAACCCCAGAGTCTACCACCAGGTGATCTGGAACCTAATGCCTATAGATGAATTATTGGTCTACAAAGGGTTATGTCCAATCACCACCCAGGACAATAACTCCTTCTGGGGAATTTAAAGTGGAAAAAGAAGGGACATTTGAGGTAGAATTTCAGGGGATGGGTGTGAGAAAAAGGTGGAGACTTACTCAGGAAAGGGCTTTGAACTAGTTTTTATGGGTCTTGAATATGATTTGGATAGGCAGAGAGTAGGATAAAGCACAAACAAAAATGTGAGGTACAAAGGAAACTGGGGGTCAGGTGAAGGAGGAGACCTGGCTGCTTGTCTGGTGATAGCAAGTGGATGCTGGTCCCCAGCTTCATATCTTTCCATAGCATCATATGGTCATCTTATCCTTAGAGCAAAAGCCCAGGGTTTCTCAGATAAGTCAGCCCAGGTCATGTGATACTGCAGAGCCAATTACCGTGCCAGAGGAAGTCTACCGCCCGAAATGGGTTCCTGTCAGTCTTACCCAACCCAGTTGGCTGCTATTAAATGAGGAAAGGATGAAGTGGATGCAGAAAAGACAAGTTAGGACATTCATTACACTGATCTAGGTGGGAGGGTAGCTGAGTTTCATGAGGCCCAATCCTCCCAGGCCTTGTAGTTGGGTGTTAGTAGCCACTCATTCTCTAGAGTCTTCCAATCTTACAGATCATGCTCAGTTTTGGTATTGTAGGTTCTCCAAATACCTACTACATCCCCTTTCATATCCCATACAGCCACTTATTTAATGGCTATCTCCTAACTCCAAGAGTACAAGGGTACTCTCCCTAGTTATATCCTCAGTGCCTAGACAGTGCCTGGCACAAATATGGAACTAAATAAATTCTTGCTAGAGGAAAGAATGACTGAGTGAAGAAAACATGACCTACATAGGCAATGTAAAACTCAACAGGATTGTTGCAGGTAGAAAAGCCATCACAGAATGGGGAACTTCAGGTCAGCTTTGGACAGCTGAGAGAAGTCTCTTGTTTCTGGATCCCTTTTCACAGTCAACTCTGGGAAACTCTTTCCACAGAAGAGGAAACAAAACTGGCTAGGACTGGCTAACCCTGCCTCTTATTGTCTGAACTCACACTTGGGGTATAGCATGGAGCTACTTTCTTCTTTCATGACCCCTTTATTCATCCAAAAGATATAATTACCATAGAAACAATATACTCCCTTTAGGCTTGTGTTGACAATTTGCACTGTGTCATCTTCCAATTTCATCCTAACAAGGAGCAGTGAATTTGGAGACTTTTTTTTAATATCCCCACACAAAGTTCACCTGTCTTGGCATTTGCCCAGAGAATATAGTACACCACATGTGGGAAGAAGTGAAAAGAATGATTGCCCGTGTCTAAATGTGTGCACACAAGCTATAGTACTAAAGTACTATAGTACTAAAATCATATTCTTGCCGTCTCCCTGATTTCAACATCTCCCCCAAACCTTGTGTGAAAATTCAGGGTTGCAGCTACTTGGAGCCAAGTGATAACTGCTTTCTTTGACTGCAAAATATTCACCTTATTGTTGAAGTAAAAGGATACAAACATTATAGGATCCGTCGAAAATTCAAACTGACACTGACTTTGTAGCATGGACTAGGACTACTTTGATACCATGGAGATGATCAAAGACAGAGCAACTGGAAACCATCCTGCTTTAGTATTTAGGGATTCAAGGGAGAGGGTTTTTAAAAAATCAGATTACTTAACAGATTGATTTAATAAAGACTTGAGAGATCCAAATTATATATGCACTGACTGATGGGGGCGAGGAGATAGAAATGTTTGAAAAGAGGAATCAGCCCCCCAAAAAGGCCTTTACCCAGGGGATAAGCCAGTACTTTTGGAGACAAATTTAGCAAAAAGATTTGGTTAAGATCCCAAAACTGTAGAGGCATCCAGGCGGCTCAGTCAGTTAAGTGGCTGCCTTTGGCTTATGTCTTGATTATGGCGTCCTACGATGGAGCCCTGCATCTGGCTCCCTGCTCAGCCAGGAGGCTGCTTCTCCCTCTGCCCCTCCCCCTTGTCATGCATGTATGTGCACTCTCTCTCTCTTTCAAATAAATAGATAAAATCTTTAAATTAAAAAAAAAAATCCCAAAATTGTAATCAAAGCATTTGGTTAACATTTGGTAGCATCAGGATTCCCTTTCTCTGGGGCACTTGTAAAGAGGCTTGTGCTTGAAGGTCACCAAAAGACACATAGGGGTAATCAGATTCTGTGAGGTCCAAGGGCTTCAGAATTGACAGCTGAGCCCTCACTGCTGAAGGGAGAGAGCTGGAGTTGGCAATAGTGCTCCAAGCCCCTCAAACTGAGCCAGAATGGAAAGACCTCAGGCTCCAGAGCCAGAGTGGCATTGAGTTAAATCCTCAAATCACCACCTACTAGCTTTGTGCCTTTGGAAAAGTTATTTAGGTTTTCTTTGAATCTCAGTTTTCTCATCAAATCAGGAGTTAACAAGCTTGTGCTATGAAGGGTCAAAGAGTAAATATTTTATTCTTTACCGCTCAATAATCTTTGTCACAACTACTCAGCTCAGCCTTTGTAGTGGAAAACCAGCGATAAACAATATGTAAATGAAAGAACATGGCTGTGTCCTGGGGCACCTGTCTGGCTCAGTTGGTTGGGCTTCCTATTCTTGGTTTCAGCTCAGGTCATGATCTTGGGGTTGTGGGATGGAGCCCCCAAAGGCATCTGCCCTCTGCATGAAGTCTACTTGTCTCTTCCCTTCCCCTCTGTTCCTCCCCATCCCAGCCCTCTCTCTTTCTAAAAGAAATAAAATCTTTAAAAAAAAAAAAAAAAAAAAAAAAAAAAGACCATGGAGGTGTCCAAGTAAAATCTGATTTACCAAAATAGGCAGCAGGCCACATTTGGCCCATGGACTATGTAGGTGGCTGATCTCTGTGTAAAAAGATCAAGAGTCCTAGTTTTTAGGATTGCTTTAGGTATTAGGCATAATCTTTATAATAAATGTTTGGCACAGAATCAACCTTAATTCATAGTATCTATATTGGGGACTATGGCTGGAGTAGTTGAGTTTTAAGAGGAACTATAGAAATAAATCCCTAGTGAAGCAGTTTTGGATAACTGGAGAGGCCAGGACAGGAATTTGGTCTGCTAGAAGGGGAATGAGTTGCATCAGTGCCAGGGTGGTAGAAAATATGATGGTAAGACTCAACACCAAAAACCCCCAATAATCCAATTAAAAATGGGCAGAGAACCAGAATAGACTCTTTTCCAAAGAAGACATACAGATGACCAACAAACACATGAAAAGATGCTCAACATCACTAATTATCAGGGAAATGCAAATAGGCCACAATGAGATATCAGCTCATACCAGTCAGAATGATTAGTATCCAAAAGACTATAACAAGTGTTGGCAAGCGTACAGAGAAAAGGGAATCCTAGCACACTGTTGGTGGGAATGTGAATGGTGTAGCCACTGTGGAAAACACAGTTTTTTCAAAAAGTTAAAAATAGAAATACCATACGATCCAGTAATTCTACCACTGGGTATTTACCCAGAGAATACAAAGACACTAATTCAAAAAGATATATGCATTCCTGTGTTTAATGCACCATTACAGCCCAAGTGTGTATCAGTAGATGAAGGGACAAAGAAGATGTGGTATATATACACAATGGAATATTATAGCCATCACAAGGAATGAAGTCTTGCCATTTCCAACATGAATGGACCCAAGTGAAATAAGTCAGGCAGAGAAAGACAACTACCATATGATTTTACTCATATGTGGAATCCAAAAGAAACAAATAGACAAAACCAGAAACAGACTCACAAATACAGAAAACAAACTGGTGGTTGCCAGGCGGAAGAGGTGGTGAGGGAATGAATGAAATAGGTCAAGAGGATGAAGTGGTACAAACCTCCAGCTAGAAGATAAATAAGTCAGTCTGGCGAAGATTATGTTGAGTGAAGTAAGTCAAGCAGAGAGATTCAATTATCATATGGTTTCACTTACTTGTGGAGCGTAAGGAACAATATGGAGGACAGTAGGAGAAGGAAAGGAAAAGTGAATGAGGGGAATTGGAGGGGAGACGAACCATGAGAGACTGTGGACTCTGAGAAACAAACTGAGGGTCTTAGAAGAGAGGGGAGTGGGGGGACGGGTGATCCCAGTGGTGGGTATTAAGGAGGACACGTATTGCATGGAGCACTGGGAGTGGTGCATAAACAATGAATCTTGGAACTCTGCATCAAAAACTAATGATGTATTATATAGTGGCTAACATAACACAATTGAAAAAAAGATAAATGAGTCACAGAGATGAAAAGTACAGCACAGGGAATAGAGTCAATAATGTAGTAAGGGTGACTCAGTAGACTGAGATTCTGCCTTCTGCTCAGGTCATGATCTCAGGGTCCTGGGATCGAGCCCCACATCGAGCTCTCTGCTCAGTGGGGAGCCTGCTTCCCCCTCTCTCTGCCTGCCTCTCTGCCTACTTGTGATCTCTCTGTCTCTGTCAAATAAATACATAAAATCTTTGAAAAAAATAATGTAATAACTTAGTATGGTGACTACACTTATCATGGTGAACACTGCATAATGTATAGAATTGTTGAATTACTATGTGGTACACCTAAAACTAATATAATTATTGTATGTCAACTATATTTCAATTAAAAAAATATGGTAACAGATCAAGCTTTGACATGAAGTAGAACCAGGATGCTTGGTCAATCACACAGGGCCAATTAGCCACAGGGTCCGGGGCCAACAGTTATTTGAATTTCTTTCAGAATCAGAAGAAAAATAAATATAATAAAAATAATTAATATGTAATAATGAATCCAGCTGGCATTACATTCATTTTTATGCCAATGCAGTCATAAAATATAATTTTTAATATTTTTTATGGATGAAGGCAAAAGTGAATACAGCCTACAAAAGTCATAGTGCAGCCCAACAGCCGCCTCATTATAATACAACTGTTGGGATCCTATAGCTTGGTTGCTTTATTGGATTTTAAAAAGATTTTCCAGGGTCATCTGGCTTGCTCTGTTGGTGGAGCGTGACTCTTGATCTCAGGGTTGTGAGTTTGAGCCCTACCTTGGGCATGGAAATGACTTAAAAAGGTTCTTTCTTTCTTTCTTTCATTCATTCATTCTTTCTTTCTTTCCTTCTTCCTTTCTTTTTTTGTGCTTTCCATGATGGAATTAATAAAATTTCTCTTAGACATTTCAGCATGACACATTATGTTAAGAGGTAGAACGGAAAATAACTGGGTTTTGTACTTGTATGGAGAACACCTTTAAGAAGACTTGGGTTCTGGTTTTGGTTTTGCCACTATTTGTGATCCTTGAACACTTTCTCAGTTTCTGCTATTTGGCTTTCTCATCTGTAAGCAATGATGGATGGGAACTTGATCCTGTGAGTACTGATGTGAGCTCTGCCTCTCAATGACTGTGTAGCTCTAAATTTCCTTTCTGCTCTGTGCTATCCCAAGCCTGTCCCTCAGATCTTAACAGGTAGAAGACTCATCCCCCACACTTGTTCATTGGAAATGCTCCATGGGCCGCTTCTGAAAGCTTTTCCCACAGCCATTCTTCAGTGTTTTCCGCCTGGAACCAAATAACCAGTGGTGGTTGTTCATAGGTCATACTTTTTGAAGTGAACTAAGACTGTGGTGAGACAAAAATTTCTTGGGGAAGTAAACCCCTACTACAACTCTTAATAGTTGGGGGTGAGCATCACAAGTCGGTCTAGGCATCCTACAGAGCGTCCAGTGCTCTTTTGCCTTTCCACTCAAGAAAGGACACTGAAATTCAAGTGAATGAGAACCTCACTAGGGGATGATTTCAAATGCACTCTCATCTATCATAAAACAGAAGATGAAACACCCACAAGCTTCCCAGCTATTGTTATTATTAAGAACTTAGAGCTCCACAGTGGGTTAAAGCCTCTGCCTTCAGCTCAGGTCATGATCCCAGGGTCCTGGGATTTATTTGACAGAGAGAGATCACAAGTAGGCAGAGAGGCAGGCAGAGAGAGAGTAGGAAGCAGGCTCCCTGCTAAGTAGAGAGCCCGATGTGGGGCTCGATCCCAGGACCCTGGGATCATGACCTGAGCTGAAGGCAGAGGCTTTAACCCACTGAGCCACCCAGGCACCCCTGGGCAAAGTATTCTGACCTTATTCCCTTTGTGTGAGGTTTCAAAGGGCTTCCCAGGGCCTGGTTGGGTTGGCCCCAGAGGGTTTCTTGGGACCTTCCCAGGACCCAAAGCAGGTGAGTAATTGGTGACAAGGGCAGAGACTTAGGTTTACTTTATGGTTCTCTGTGTCTGCAGGGCCAGTAACCTCTGGAGTTCTGAAGGAGCTGGTCGGTGACCTTGGTGGGTCTGTGACTTTCCCTCTGAAGGCCCCAGGAGTTCAGATTGACAGCCTTGTCTGGATCTTCGACACAACCCCTCTCATTACCATACAGCCAAAAACACCAGAGACACAAACCAATGTCATAGTGACCCAGAGTCATAACAAGGAAAGGGTGGACTACCTACGTGGAAACTACTCCCTGAAGCTCGGCAAACTGGATAAGAGTGACTCGGGTGATTACCGCGTGGTTATCTACAGCTCTTCCCTCAAAGACCCCTTCATCCAGCAGTATAGGCTGCGTGTCTATGGTGAGCAGAATCAGTTCTAAATGCGGATGACTGCCTTCATGAAGTGGTTAACTCTCTGATATTGGAGATATTCAAGCAAAGGTTGGGTAAACATTTGGCAAGAATGTAGAAGAGGAAAGTCTTGCATGGATGAAGTAAATGTAGCTGATTCCTAATGCCCCTTCCTATTCAGAGGTTCTGCCAAGAGGCAGTGCAGTGTAGAGGATGGGTGATAGGGGAAGCAGCGATCACACAAGTCAAATGCTGGCTTCTCTACCTACTAACTGCATGGTTTTAGCCAGATTACTTAAACTCTGTGAAACTTCATTTCCATATCTATAGTGGGGAGGAAGGTGATACCTATTTTAGAAAGATTGTTGCATATAAACATCAACTACACTTCTTTCCCTATGGGTAGGGAAAATACAAGAATCAAAAGGAAGATAAAAATGTCAGCTTTATTTTTTTCTGGTGAAACTAGATAGGAGAAATATTTTCCCCCAAGTCTAGACATTGGAGCCCATTCAGGGAAGAAAAACTTACAAAGTAATTACTCAACCAGTTACAGGAATAGCTGCCTTACTCACCGAGCTGTAGGATCAGGACAGCCAGAGATGGGCCTCCAGGTTAGCCTTTAAGAGGTAGGTCATGTACCTTGATCCAGGTGTGTCCTCCATATAGACATAGTTGAAAGGAACAGAGGGCATGCATTAGCTGGAGAAGGGGGGAAAAGAGGCAGACGACATTTAAACAGCAATCTTAACTTTCTCAGAGTAGAGAAGGTAATAAAGAAATGATGTTGGATGTCAGACTCTCATCATCTCATCAACGAACCAATTGCTCATTCTCTCAGGGAAAACAGTGAGCATGAGAAAGAGAGGGCCAGAAATATTATTCCCATACTATTCTCTCCTAGAGAGTAAACTGAAAGTCTCTTCAAAGAAACCTAAAGACCGAGGAATAGGGAGCTTCTAAAAAAAAAAAAAAAAAAAGATAAAATTAGCTCACATCTAGCACGAGCCTAGCTATATAGCTTTGCTTTGAAAATGGCAGCTGCATTCTTGTTGTATTATTATTATTATTTCTATTGCTACTGTTGTTTATATATAAATGTGGGAAAGTCAACCTAGACAGTACTTTTTCCAGATAAGAATGAGAATTCTGTTCTGAATTGTTTCTTTCTCTCCACTCTGTAGCAACCCCAGAGATTCAGGTCCCAGGTTTGCAAGAATAATTCAGAAAAGGCATAGTTTCCACCCTTGGTTGTCCATTTCTCTTCTGCAGAGCACCTGTCAAAGCCCAAAGTTACCATGGGTCTACAGAACAACGAGAATGGCACCTGTGTGGCTAATCTGACATGCTTCGTGGACCAAGGAGGAGAGGATGTGACCTACAGCTGGGAGTCTCTGGGGAAGGCAGCCAATGAGTCCCATATTGGCTCCATCCTTCCCATATCCTGGAGGCTGGGAGAAAAGGGCATGACCTTCGTCTGTGTGGCCAGGAACCCCATCAGCAGCAATTCTTCAAACCCTGTTTTTGCCTGGAAGCTCTGTGAAGGTGACTGTTTCTCCTCTTTCTCCAGGAGCTTCTGTCTTGGGACCTATACCTTTTTCAGTTCCTGGTCCGCATGGGAATAGCCCATGAAAACTGAGGGCCCTTGGGAAGTCACCAGACCGGGAGGAAGGTGGCAGCTGCTCCAAAAGCTGGGTCACTTTTCCCTCGCTGACCCTTCTCCCTTCCCCGTGCCTCCACCCTTTCTCTCTTTAAAGGTGCTGCTGTTGACCCAGAACCTTCCATGTTCCTGTACATTCTGGGGCTGGTATTCCTGTTCAGCGCCTTTGCCCTGGTGCCAGTAATTCTACTTATGCGGAGAGAAAGAAGAAAAGGTAGAGCATGCACTGGTTTTGCCTTCAGCCTCATTCCTGCATTTGCTCCCTCATTTCTTCAACAAACATATGTTAAACTGTGTGTCAGGCTTGGAACTAGGCACTAAGGATACAGAAATGAAGAGGCCATATTCTGTGTCCTCAAGGAGAGCACAATCATCCTGCACTCCTCAATTCTGGAGTAAGAGAGGACTTGAGTCCCTAATTTATCTCCTAATTTCAAAGTTCTCCCAGTTCCCTCTCCAGGGCTAACCCTTCTCCTTCCCCCTGAGGGCCTTTCTGGTGTGGCCCTCCTACTGACACACACCCTACACTGCCGACTCTGCTCCCCAGACCTGGGGCTTGGCCTCCAACTCTGAGGTCCCATACACCAACACACTCCTGTCCGCCCTCTGAATCCCCACCTCTTTCAGAACCCCAACCCATACCCAGTCCTCCTCATCGGATCAACTCCAGAGACCTCTCTTTACTCCCATCTCAGTCTGGACACGTTCCTCCTGGAGAAGGCTATCTCTGTCTCTCTCCATGCCAAACCCCATGCTCTGCATCCCTAAATGTTGCTGTTGATTTTTTCTTCTCAGCTTCCCTGATACTGTCCATGTAGAGTGTTAGAGAGGGACCTAAGCAGCAGTTGTGTATAAACTGTAGGTGTTAAGATCTTTTCTCCCTCTCAAAAGCACTCTGAAAGTGTTTGACTTTCTCTGCTTCCCCTTTGGCTGCCTTAGTCCACAAACTGGGAAGTGAAGTAACCAGGGTAAACAGCTCGTTATGGGATCTCCCTGGGTGTAGCATGGAAAGTCCCATGTCCCAGACACCAGCATGGTGGTCACCCTAAGTGGGTCTTCTGAGGGGTAGGCTGGTGAAAGGGGTAGGGGTGGTGAATCAAAGGAGAGTCAGCTCTGATTCCCTCCCACCTTGGTTTCAGAGTCCATTGAAGAAAAGAAGGGAATGGATACTCATCAGGATATTCTTAACTACTACCCCCCTTCTGGAGAGACCCCAGTGTATGACACAATCACCTGCATTAATGTGAGTCCTTTCCCATCTTTCCTGGGACCTATTCTTCCTCTCAAGGTCCTCCTTGCTTTAGTTGAGATTTCTCTGTGGACTTAGGCAACATGGAATATGAGGATGTATAGCCCTTGAAACCTAACACCTAGGAGACACCTGTGTCTCCCTAAGGCCTTATGAATACTTTCTCATGCAGGAGTCAGTGACCTCTGGTTCGGAGCCCTGGGTTCTGACCCAGTCAGTAATGCTTGCCCTGTGATCTATGGAATTCTCTTTTCCCTCCACAGTTCACAAGGGCCACTCAACAGGCCAAATTCCTTTTGCAAAGAACAGCAGATAGGGAAGTGTGAGTTTTGCCTGATGTTTGAGTTATGGTGCCAGAACACGGGCTATAGAGATGCCTTTTCCATCTAGAGAAGGCTCAGGGGCCCATGGTTGCTCTGGACCCACTTTCAAAGCTTTCTAGGTGTGGGTCACCAAGCTGAGGTAAACTAGCACATTGTCAATTCAAATGAAACTCTTCGGAAAGAAGTTCATAAGAATAAAGTTTAAAGAAACGCAAACAATAAGATAATTTCGAGGCATGACCTATACAGACAACTTTGATGGGCCCCCAGGAATCACTGTAGCCCCAGGTGGGCCTTACTCCTTAGAGGCCATAGAACACTTTCCACGTTGGCCCATTTAGTGAAGAAATAAAAGCCCTTTGGGGTCTCAGAATGCCAGCTTCAGTCCAGCCCTTGGTGTCTCAGGTTGTATCTTACCTACCACATTTCTGAGAGGAGACGTTACACTTTCTTTTGAAGCCATTAGTGTCCTGAGAGCTCCTTTCTGCCTCCCGGGGTGACTGTTCTGGGCTCCACACAGCCTGGCTTATGTCAAAACTGATTGCTTTATCACCACCCTCCTTCTTCCCTGCTCAAGACACACTCTCAGGAGACCACAGGGCTGTCCTGGGTGTTCAGGAAGAAACTTCACTGACCCAGGGTACTTTTCTCCAGCCTGGAAGTTGCTTTTGCTATTGCTGTCATTGTAGTTTTGTTGTTTTGGCCCATCAGTCGTCCTCACATATTTGCTCCAGGGGCCCTTTGGGCTAATGGCAAAGTTTACTTGCAACATTAGCAGGTTACTTCAAATGATCCTTCGATCACCTCAGGCTTCTCATAGCTTGTGAGACTTCTATATCTTATACATGTTTTGGTTTATTTAAACACAACACAGTTTAGAAATCTGGCAATTGCTTCTTGGAAAAAGGTTATTAATAAGTATAATAGCACTTACCAACAAGAGCTCCTCCCTTTCCCATTCCTGGTCCAGAAGCTCTCTTCCCTCTTGCCCTTCCTCCCATCTCCGCTTTCCTTCCTGGATTCTGCGTGTCTCTTTGGGTTTGTCTGGGTGACCTATGATTGCTTTTTTCTTTTTTTTAATAGAACACTATTCTAGAGGAGAATCCAGCAAATACACTTTACTCCTCTGTGCAAATACCCCCAAAGGTAAGAAGTTTTAGAGCCGAGATTCACCTTACTTGTCTCATCCTTTTTTCTGGTTTGAGCTTAGCTGAAACTGTGTTGGGCCCCAGCGATCTTGTATTCCCTGGTATTAAAAATTCCCCAGCACATTCCCATTCCCTTTGTTTAGGGTTACACAAGAATATATGAAATAAGTGAGAATTATGAGCCGAATGGAGTAATATGGAACAAATAGAGAGGGAGAGAGGTTCTAGGTAGAGATGATCAAGAAAATCAGTAGGGTCCTGAGGATTTGGATGGAGAAAAGCCCATGGCTCAGGCTGTGCATCAGAGGGGAGAGATTGCTGGGGAGACAACTCCAGCTTGCTTCTGAGCCACCGGTAAGCTGGAGGCAAGAGAGATTTCTACTACTTTTCTTTGATCTAGCTACGTTATGTCTGGTTTGCATCCTCTCCCCAGACTACTAATGGGCTAAGTTTTAAAGCTTATTCCCTCACAAATCATACCGAGCAGAAACAGTGATACCTTCCTCTCTCCCTTCCAACCAGGTCAGAAAAAATGAGAATGAGCAAAGCAGTTTGCATAGTAATGGGAAAGTAATAGGATTATTGGAAGTAAAGTTCAGTTCGTAAAGCATTCAAAAAAGTAAATGTGATTTAACCTTAAGTAACAGTTTCTCTACAGCGGGAGGTTTGGGTTGGATAACCTTAGCAAGGAAGGGTGTCTGGGATGGTGGGGTCTCCTGGTGGGATCCAGTGCCCTCCCACCTTCAGCAACCTGCATCTTTATATCTGCCTAACAGACAGAGAAACCCCACTCTCCACCCACATCACCAGACACACCAAGGGTATTTGCCTATGAGAATGTCATCTAAACAGCGGCTCGTCCCTTCTGCCTCACCTCAAAGGAAAAAAAAAATCACTGAATCAACTGGAAATACTGAGGAAGAATGAAGAACACTGACTTCCTTCCAGAATAACTATCCTCTATGCTCCTTCAGATTTGAGTTCCTAATTCCATTCACTCCTGAGAAATCTCCTCAACCCTCAAATCTGTAACTGTCCCTTCCTGGAAATGTTACTGTGAATTTATCAGCCAGTCCCAAGGAAGAGGCTTAGAAATATCTCTATTGAAATGTACATTCACTGTCCGATCATATGAATGACAACTCCATTCCAGGGCTTGGAGATTGGACTAGACCAAGAGTCTGGTGACCAAAAGAGTGAGAACATAAGAATGGCAGATATTTCCAGAAAAAGCAGATGTAGCCCCTAGAAATGGATTCCCCAACAACTCATTACCTAAGTGCCTGGCACCGTGCTGAGCTTACACTGATTTTGCTCAGGTGTGCTCTCTGCTCTCATGAAATTGGTTCATCATGAGTGAGTTCTGTGGGCATTAGAAGCAGATCTGACCGCAAATTCCCAACAACCAGAGAGTCAGGTGTGAATCCGTAGGACTTGGGAGCCAAAGTGTATGAGGACAGAGAAGCCAGTCAGAAGACTGGTTTTGTCTGGATGGATACTCCAAAGTGTGCTTGACCCGAGGACATGGACCACAGCCCCAGCTTCATTTACACTCTGTGCTGCAAGTGAGAAGCCAGGGCCATCTCAATGGAGAAACTAAACCTGAAAACACATTTAGAATCTATGTAAAAGACTTGGAGTTAGGGGTGATCATATGTAAATATTTAAAGTCACATAATTCACTCAACGAATATTTATTGAGGATCTCTGCCAGGTCAGTCTGGCAAATAAAACAGACATAATCCCTGCCTCCCTTTTTAGAGTTTACCTTTTTAATGAAATGAGAAACATGGGGAGGAGGACATTGCTTTTGATATGTTTCTGAACATATCTTGAATGAAAATATTGAGGAGGCATCGGATGCCCTAGGTCTGAGGGGTGTAAACTGTCAAATGACAAAGCTGAAACAGTTTTGTTTGAAGTCCTTTATTCAAAAGAAAGTAACCCATGGATTGGGGAACACACTGACTCAGAAGCAGTGGAGTACTCTTCTCAAGGGATTTTGGGCAAGACCAAGTTTTACAAAGCATTAGAAGAGACAACATGGAAGCCAACAATTGGCTAGGAGGGTGGGGACAGGTGGGGACTTCCTGAGTAAGGGGAACCTCCCAACAACAGGTGAGTTTTCTAAGACACCTTCTCCCATGCCCATCCACATCTCACAACCTCTTGCAAGGGGCTGGTTGCTTTTATGTAAAGTTTTGTTCTCACGTGACTCCCATGAGGCAAGCTGGGCTTATTTTCTTTCTACAAATGTTGAAATTGAGACAAGGAGAAACCTCAGTATGTGATCAAAGCTATTAAAAAAAAAAAAAAAAAAAGCAGTGCCCACTCTACCACCCATCATTCACCGAAGGAGGGTGAGGAAGATGGGAACTCAAAACTTGAGAGGGGTGGATCCCCCTCTTCCTAGGTATAGCATGGAGGAAAGGACATAGTTTTGGAGACAAGCATGCCTGGGGTCAAAAGCCCTTACTATCAGAATGACCTTTGCCAAAGACTTAGGTTCTGTGAGCTTCTACTTTCTTATTTTTAAACCTTATAGGGTTTGCAATGTGGGATTATATGAAACAATTGTAAGTGCATGGTATGTAGTAGAAGATTCATATATGGCTCATGATGCTTAAGGAAGGGAATAATACAGGGGGAAAAGTGGTTAACTTCCAACGTCAACTTAGCGTAAGATAACAGAAGCGTTAATATGAAGAATGAGCCCTTAAAAGAAAGTGTCTGGTATAGGGAGGAGAAATCTTCCCTTCTTTCTTTCTAGGTTCTTTGGCTGGTATAATAATTAGATTGACAAAACCCAGATTAATGGGTCAAAAATTTTGATCTCGTATGTATGAGAGCTCCATAAAAAATATGAGACTCAAAACTCCTCGGGCAATTAAGGCTTTTATACCATCTTGAACTAAGGAAAGGGGTAAGGGGAGGAAAAGCAAAGGGGAGGAAAGCGATTCACAGGAGAATGAGAAGAGCAAATGTATTATATATGGTGTCTGCCCTGCCAGGCAGGTAAGTCTCTCAGATGAAAACATTACCTCTGGTAGTGGCTCTCTTTCTTGTACAGGCTCCCCTTCTAAATTTTATTAGGTAATAATAGAGAGGCAAAAAGCTTTTCCTGAGTCTGCTGGGTCTTGATTGGCTTCACTTCAAAATAATCCACATGCCAAAGTGTGGGTGTTATATTTTGGGCTGGTATATTCTGCTCCCCTTCGATGGTGTTAAAAAATGATTAACGTAATGCAGATAATACAAACAAGCTTTATTAAACACTTCATGAAGTGGACAGTCTCCATTTGGAGATGTGCAAAATGGGGCAGAAGGCTGGAAGACTTTATAAGATAAAGAATAAAGAATGAGGAAGAGAAAAATGGAAAATATCTGAATGACTAACTAGAGCCACAAAATCAGACTCATTTGGAATGAAAAGGTCCCAGGTTGGCTTGGCATTTGGAGATTAGTGGGCTGGAAATACCACTGGGTTTCTGATCTAACAAAGCATTTGCAGGAACATAAAAGTTATCCAACTTTTGGGTTGTTAACATGGCACCTTGGACAGAAGTGGTCCGTCTTGGACCTAGAAATTTGTCTCAGCACTGGCTTATAGCAAAGGGGACAGGAGGAGAGAGAGAAATTGGGAATTTATTTTCCTCCATGTTGAAAGAACTAAAAAGCAATGCTTCTTGGGCAAGAATGGGATTGAAAATCATATTGTCTCAAAAAGATACCATGAGATTTACATACAAAAATATTTATTACTTTGCCATTTGTTATAGTGATGTTCTATGAAACTACCTAAGACTCCAACCACAGGGAGAGGTGACGTGACACAGATGTTAGGAATTATGGGTTATAAAGCTAAAGACTGTAATGACTCTGAAGGGTAGTTGAGTGTGCCACCTCAGAATATGCCTCTTGATCTTAAGGATTATGTTCAGTTGATTATTTTAAAGAAACAACAGATGCAGGAGAAGATCTTTTGTCTCTTTTATAAGGGACAATTACATTTACAAAGGAAATCTCCAAATGTACAGGTGTCTCCCTCCTATATGAGAAAGAGAAGGATACCTCTGAATTATAAAAGAATCTTACTATGTGACAATTACACCCTTTACTGTCCTTTTCCTGATAACTTCCCATAAAAGCTTCTCCCTCAAAACACCTTCCTTTTGCCTTTACCTGAAGATGATATTTAAGATGGTGGCTTGGGGCATTTCAGAGAGTTTTACTCAGTTTTCTGGGTATCTATACATGGTATACAGGAGACATACATGTTATTAAACTTCTGTTTTTGTTTTTGTTTTTTTCTCTTGTTAATCTTTTGTTACGGGAGGTGGAGGGTCTCAGCCACAGAATCTAGGAAGGTACAGAGAAGATTACTTTCCCTGCCCTACAATATCAAGAGTGAAGAAAAGTACCAAGGGAAATTTAACGTGCTGTATGAGTACAACTATGTTTTTAAAACACCAATGCAAAGAAACACTTAGGAGAAAAAACATCAAAATATGAAAGCTGGGTTTTGTGGGGCAGGTGATATTTCAGTGACTTGGTTTTCTTCTGCTTTTGTCTTAATTTTCCAAAAGTTCCTTAATGAGAAAGGATGTATTACATGATGGAGTGGAAGAAATTTTAAATAAGTGTTCAGTGGGTATAAAGAGGTGTGACCCACTGTGAGGAGTTGAGGGGAAATTCTGAGACACCCCCCCCTTGAGGGTGGGAGGCATGCAGTGGGAGAGGACGGAAAGTCACTCCTCCAGGTGAGAATGAGGTAGGAAGAAGAGTGAAGTCCGGAAAACGTGATGATCAGAGGAAAAGATTACCCTGCCTCAGAGTGGGTGGTTTGAGGTTGGGGGAGCTTCAGAGCAGGCAAAAATCTGGAGGGGAGACTAACGACTCCCTGCCTGCTGGGGTTTAGAATGCATCTGTGCCCCACCCCCTCTCCTCTAAGCCAGTCCGAATGGTGAAATAAGTAGAATCAGCCCTCCCTCCCTCTTTTTAAACCAGTGGCTAAAATCAAGCCCAGGGATACCCCAATAGATCTGAAGCCTGGGATCTCAGGAAGAACTTTTCCAAATCCATGTGCAGAAAAAGCCTTCACTTCATGAGTTCAGTCAGCAGGTAAAGGAAACCACCAGTGTGTTGGGGCAGGAAGCCACCTTTCATGTCAAGGTCCATCAAATGCAGCACCCAAAGCTGTGTGGTTTGGGGTGTAGGAGCTGCTAATACAGCTCATAAATACAGAAAACTCTGGTGGGGAGGAAAGAAGTCTGTACCATGTCAGGCAGGCATTCACTCAACCACGCACGCATTCTTTAGGAGCACCACTGAGTACCAGATACTGTGCTGAACACAGAAAATAGAGCAGTGACCAAACAGAGGTCTCTATCCTTCGGGTGCTCAATTCTGAGAGAGGCTGTAATATTGAGTGATAATAATATAGATTTGGTCTTTTTCCCAGTTTCCTCCCAAACAGCTCCTAAAATCCCTGGAATCTTCAAAGAGATAAGTGTCTTTTTGTATGCTAATGAGGTGACTGGTGGCTGGAGGCACCTGGATAGCCTCTGGGCTGGTTGCCTGGAGAATCAATGAAATGGTTAGAGGGTTAGCACTTCAGCCCTATTTTCCCCAAATTCCCTACCTCCTACCCCCAACATCCAGAGATGGGAGAGAGGCTGGAGATAAAATTCTGTCACCAATGTTTGGTGATTAATCAATCATGCCTACATAATGATGCCTCCATAAAAAGACCCCAGACAGAGGGGTTCAGAGGGCTTCCAGATTGGTGAGCACATGGAGGTGCTGGGGAGTGGGACACCTAGAGGGCTCATAGACACTCCACACACACCCCTACATACTTTGCCCTGTCCATTTCTTCCATTTGACTATTCCTGAGATGTTTCCTTTTGTAATAAACCAGTAATATAGTAAGTAAACTTTTTCCTTAGTTCTGTGAGCCATTCTAGCAAATTCTTGACCCCCAGGAGGGAGTTGTGGAAGCCTTAGACTATACCTCATAAACCTTGGTCAGAAGTATGGCGGGCCCAGACTTGTAATTGGCCTCTGAAGTGGGAGCAGCTTTTTGGGACTGACCCCTTCACTTGTGGGATCTGATACTAACTCTAAGTGAATAGTGTCAAATCTTCATTGAATTGTAGGACACCTAGCTGGTGTTGGAGATTTGGTTCGTGTAGGGGGGAAAGCCACACATTTAGTGTCAAATGTGTTTGCTTTGAGTAGAAAAGAACAGAGAAGTTTTCCTGTAGTTGGTGCATTAGAGAGAGAAAAGAGTTTACTTTTTAGAGGCCAAGAATCCAATTATCTCCAAATACCACCACAGCAACAATGACTTGTATAAACAAAAAGATGCATGGTATAAGGATAACCTGTAATGGGGGCTGTTGCCAGGATCAGGGAAGGCTTCTCCTACACAATGATGATTGAGCTGAAGTCTACCGGTAAATAGGACCTCCTTATAGGAAAGGAAAGCCCATGCAAAGACTCTGGACACAGTGAGATCTGCAAGGAAGAAAGTGTGTCTGGGCCAGAGGAGTTGTGCTTCTAAAATTTCAGTGACTGCAGTGGGAGAAACCCATTACAGAGGGTCAAGCAAACTACTTGGATGCAAGCAGTGTCCTTAGAAGATGTTGGGAAGGAAGAATTTCCTCTGCTCTTCAAGATCTTTCTAGCTAGACAAAGAATCAAATTGTCACAGACAGACTGACAGAAGAAAATCAGATTTAGTTTTGTACAAATTAAATCCACATATACATGGAAATTCCAAAGACAGGCAAAATGGGGAATATATGTCGTCCTGATATATGGAGAAGGGGATAGGGGACTGGGACTTCAAAGGGAAGGAAGTCAATTCACAGGAAGATGAAAAAGAATAAATGATAAAAACAAATGTCTGCTGGGCCACACAAAAACAATGGGACAGAGAGAGGAATTTTAACAGAATTTGCTAAATTCCTCCCTGTCTGCCACCTTAGTTCCTATTATACTGTAGTTATCTATAGTGAAATTTATCTTCTTGGAGCTGGTCCTCTGTCTAAATTCTTGGGACTGGAGGCTGTCAAAGCTTCTTCCCTAAGTCTTTTGGGCCTTGACTGTTTTCAGCTCAGCATAATCTGAATGCTAAAGTGGCTGCCTGAGATGGCTGACAACAGAAATTTCAGGATAAGAATTCCATTTCCTTCCTCCTCTATCAAAAGCAGAAAGAAAACACACACACTGGTACAGATCCCAAATGATTATGAAATCTGATAGTCCTTGGATCTTAAGAAAAAACGTTCTCAACTCTCATCCATTAGTTATTCATTCATTCAAAGAATATTGAAATATCTACCATAAGCTAAGCACTCTATTGCCATCTGAATTTATGTTGTGAACTAAACAGATACAGCTCTTGGAGCTAAACATCTTGTGGGGGAGACAGAAAGTGAGCAAAAAAAAAAAAAATCCAACAAATAAATATGTACTTACAAATTGTGATAATTTTGACAAAATTGAGCTGGGTACAATGATTATGAATAAGAGGAAAGATTGTTATGCCCGAGTTTTCACGTCCGAGAGACCGCCAAGGAGCCAACACCGATGCAATCACATGAAGGTTTATTTGACAAGCTTAACTTGGGCCCAAGTATACCCGACACAGCAGAGTAGGGACTTGGACCCCGAACCAGATTACAGTCCGAGTTTTTAAAGGCAGAGCAGGGGTGGACTCCGTGGTGGGTGAGGACAAAGGGGATTAGGGATGGCATAAGTCTCTAAGGAAGCAAGGTCTCCAGGACCTTGAGGGGCTAGCTATTGTTGGGAGAAAGGTTATTTATTACCAGTAACAAAAATCTTCTCCTGAGACCCTTTAGATGTATATCAGTGGGCCATATGCTTGGGAATGATTCTCGACACCATCTTGGAGGTTTAGAGATAAAGTTTCCTAAAGGAATTGTTAAAGTGGACTTACAGGATCCTGGTTGGACATGTTGGGGTAGGGGGTTGGTCAGGCTAGGATTGTCCTTAGCAAAACCTCAAGGTGAGGGCAGTTGAGTGCCCAGGGGAGAGCCACTCTGTCTGTTTCAAGGGCTTGTCAGTAGGTAAGGAATTTTAATGATTTTCTTCTGCCTCTGTGTCCCACTTTAAGATTTGCATAAATAAGGTGATCAAAAGGCTGCTCCAAGAAGATGAAATTTAAGTTCAATCTGGGCTCTCTTAGCCCATTTACTTCAAAGTTAACAGAAGATAAATACATATATTCACAACAATTAATCATCTCACAAACCTTTTTTTAAAAAATATTTTATTTATTTATTTAACAGAAAGAGCGAGCACAAGCAGGGGGAGCAGCAGGCAGAGGGAGAGGGATAAGCAGACTCCCTGCAGAGCAGGGAGCCCAACATGGGGCTCATTTCCAGGACCCAGGGATCATGACCTGAGCTGAAGGCAGAGGCTTAACCAACTGAGCCACCCAGGCGCCCCACAAACATGCAACTTTTCTTAAATGAATAAATGAATAAGCCCTCTTTTCTGTCTGAACACTCTAAAAGGTGATTAAATAAAACATAAACAGGTTATTTTAAACAGAAGATATGTAGCAGTTTCTCAGCAATTTTGAACTGTATGCAAATGAAATAGGCTTTATGTATTAACAGGGACTGATGTCCCTCTCACCAGGAGATGCTGGCAGGTGGCGCTTCAGGGACAGAATTTTTTATCTCTGTGTCTCACAGGGTGACACCTTCTCACAGTCCTCTTGGCTTCTCCACTTGTCAATCTACTCAATCTGCAAAGCTCCCAGGATCAAAAAGAGAAGAAATTCCTTCTTCCAGGAGCAGAGTAGGAAGGAGGCTGAATGAAGCAATGACTACAGGTTAGCCACTGGGGTAAAAGGAAGGGAAGACAGAAGAGACAGAAGACAGGCAAGCAGGGGAAGAGATTCCAAGAAGAGGATTCAAGGGACTGGAGGCCCTTAAGGAAGCTGAGTCTGGGGGACAGAGATAAACTGCCCTCTGGGCCCCATGGAGAGGCAGGGAGAACATTAGTGTCCACAGCCTACGACCACGTTTCCTCGTGCCCCATTACACCCAGCACTGGCTGCTCCCTGAATCACTGTCGGATTCACATTTTCCAGACCTATTCCATGTTGTGTATTGGAGATTTAGAGAAGATGAAAATGGGCTTTGGTCTCATTCAAAGGAGAAGACAGACACAGGTGAAGGCCCTAATATAACATGCTCGGTACCCAATCAAATCATTTAGTAGGGTTGGCTGCACCTTGTGATGATTGCGATAGTTCCCTGAGGAGTGCCCATTCATCTAGACCTCCTCTTCACTCTACCCTCAATGCCTAGAACAACACAGGGCACCTTGAAAATGCCCTGGGGGTGCCTGGCTGGCTCAGTGGGTGGAACATGCAACTCTTGATCTCAAGGTTGGGGGTCCAAGCACCACATTGGGCATAGAGTTCACTTACAAATAAAACCTTTTTGAAAAATGCTCTGGGGGAGCTTGGGTGGCTCAGTCAGTTAAGTATCTGCCTTTGGACTGGGGCATGATCTCAGGGTCCTGGGATGGAGTCCCACATTGGGCTCCCTGCTCAGTGAGGAGTCTGCTTCTCCCTCTCCTCCTCTCCCCCACCCCATGTTCTCATTCTCTCTCTCTTTGGCAAACAAAATCTTTTAAAAAATGCTCTGTAAGGGGCGCCTGGGTGATTCAGTCAGTTAAGTATCTGACTCTTGGTTTCGGCTCAGGTCATGATCTAGGGTCAGGGGATCGAACCCCACATTGGAGTCCACACTGATCGTGGAGCCTGCTTTAGATTTTCTCTCCCTCTCTCTCTGCTCCTCCCACCCCCCACTTGCACTCAGACATGTGCTCTCTCTCAAAAAATTTTAAAAAGCTCTGTAAGGTTATAAAATGCTCCTGCAAGGAATAAGTCGTGAGGGTGAAAAGTACAGCATAGGAAATACAGTCAATGAAACTGTAATAACTTTGCATGGGACACATCTTGGTGAGCATTTCATGATGATATAAATGTTGACTCACGGTGTTATACACCTGGAACCAATATTATACATTAACGATATCTCAATTAAAATAAGAATAATAATAATAAATGCTCTGTAAACATGAGTTGCTTAAGTGAATGTAGAGGGGATAATATTTTTATACCTTGATGGTGGGCAGACACCACAAGGATTAAAACAGAGAAGTAACCCGAGCATCTCTGTTTGAGAATCATCCCAGAGCAGCGTGATCCGCAGGGGGATCCAGAGGGGGGAGAGTGGCATAACTGGGAGTGTGAGCACAGGCAGGCAGCAGTGGGACACGGGGGTTCGTAACTCCAGCTTTCTGCCCCCGGGCAACAGAGAGGCCTGGGCAGGACCCTAAAGAACTGCGATGCAAGAGAAGACCCCCCAGGAGCCAGCGGCCCAGGGCCCCGAGGAGAGCGGGCTGAGGACAACGCAAGTGAGGAGGGGCCCTGGACTTAACAATGAGGAGGCCGCTGGGGGCAAACCAGCCACAAAGGGTGGAAGAGCAAGGGGTTGGTAAGGAACCAGAGACGGGAGCGGAGAGATGCTCAGAAGGCGGCCGAGAACAGGAAAGGGACACCATGAGTTTGTGTCACTGGGGCAGTGTCCTGCCACGGCCTAAGGAAACCGGGAGAGGCTGCCCTTGGCGCTGGAGGGGCACAGCCGGGGATTTCCGTCTTAAGGCAGCTCCAGGTTTCATGGAGAACATGGAGAACATCTGCGATGCCTCCTCAGTGGGCTCTGGGTGGGCTGGGGGAAGATCTTTCCCTCGGGGAGTCCCAAGAGTGAGGTGAGTGCCCAGGCACGGAGGCTGGGCTGACAGTAGGAAGCTGGACATCCTGGGAGGGTGGCCCCAGAGCCCGCATTTCTTGCCACCCCAGAGACGCTCCCTGCTGCAGAAAATCCTGCCCTCCTTTCCTTCCACCAGGAGGACAGCAGGTGGAGGTGCTGAGCACCTGGCCCCACAGTGGGGAGGGCTCACCCCAGGGAGGGGTTACCTGAGCAGAGCGGCCTGGCGGGGATGGAGCTGGATCTCTGGCTGACCGGGTTGCTGGCAGTGCAGTGATAGCTGTCGCTGGCCCCCGGTCTCCAGGAGACGTGGAGAGTGGTTCCTCCGTGGGACATAACTGCCCCCTGGCCAAGGGGCGCCCATCTGTACTGAACGTCCTCTCCAGCCTGTTGCAGGGAGCAGATCAGAGTGATGTAGCAGGCCCCATCCTTCATGATCTGGGAACTGACAGTGATATTGGGCTCCTGCAGCTTCTCTGTGCAAGGAAGGAAAGTTCGAGCTCTGAGCAGACTCTGGTCTGGCCAAGCAGGGGAGAGAGGAAAGGTCAAAGTTCAGATGTGAGCCCTCTGTACCCCTCACCATAGACACGCAGGGTGAAATCCTTGGTGATGTTGATCGGGGGACTCTGCAGGGTGATCCAGGCTCTGTAGAGGCCAGAGTCCTGCAGCGTCAGGGGCCTGATCTGAAGAGAGTAGCTGTGGGGGAGGGCATGCCACCGTCTGCTGGTCAGTCCCTGAGTCCCGGCAGCCAGGACAGGCTGGCCTCCTGGCCCTCGTTGCATAACAGCAGCAAGCCCTCCAGAGCTCCAGGTGACCCTTTCCACTTCCTGCCCAACTGGGAGCTCCAGGGGCAAAATGGCCAAGTCCCCGAGGAGACCAGTCACTGTCTCCCCCACAGTCTCCCCTCCCACGATTCCTGGCCCTGCAGACAGACAGAAAACCACAGCTTCAATGCCAGGTTCTCCCCTATGCGCTCAGGGCTACCCAGGCCCGATGGGGCTCCTCCTGCCCAAACCCCTCCAGCATCCACACGGGCTCCAGTGGGCCTTCCCCACCCTCCCCTGACCACACTGCCCCAACGCACCCACCCCACTCCCTCCAGAGTGTTCTCCCCGGGGCCTGAAGCAGACTCTGTGCCCCACCTCTGTCCACTTCAGAGCCCCAGGGCACAGAGCGTGCTCAAGTCCCAGGTACCTGGACACGAGGACGGCACTGAGACGGGGAGTGAGCTGCCATTACTGACCAGGTTCTTGACCACACAGATGAAGGTCAGAGCCCTGTCCCCGGGCCCTGAGGAAATGCTGAGGACAGACCCTCCATGGGACACAACGGTCCGGGGTCCCAGAGGTAGCCAGCTGTAGGTCACAGAGCCTCTTCTGTTGTCGGCCACACACGTCAGGATGAAGATACAGTGTCCATTCTCGGCGACCCTGGAGCTCAGTGTGACACGGGGCTGGGCCAGCTGCTCTGTGGACACAAAATGAACCAACTGAGGACTGTGGGCCCTCCCTTCACAGGGAAGAAGGCACGACTTATTGAGGCCAAGAATCTGCCTCCTCCTGAGTATGCACAAGGAGAAACAGAGGCAGAATCTGCCCACAGCTACTGGAGAGTTGTGGGCTTCACGAGGCCGGGCCACCGAGCATCACTGATTCCCAGAACCACTGTATGAAGTAGGTAGCAGAGTTTGGGCACCTACTCTGTGTAATGGGCTCAGAGAGCTTCAAGTAACTTGCCCAGAGTCCCGGCTATTAAATGAGGATTCCCAGACCCAAACCCAGTGGATCTGACCCCCAAGCCTGGGTTCCCACCCCCGCACTGACTAACTACATGAAGGTCGTGTGTACACACCTCACAGAGCCGTGTTGTAATCACATCTCTTCCCAGGAGGGGTCTTGGCAGGACACTTCCAGCCCCCGGATGCCCAAGATCCTGGAGGCCCAACGAGGCTCCCAAAAGATCTGGCCCTTGGCTTTTGAGGGCCACTCCCACTCCCATGTACTCCCTTCAACCTGCACCCCATCCCTCTTCCCCCAGGACCAGGAGCTCAGGTGCTTCCTTAAGGTTTCCACGTTCTGACTCTGCCCCCAGGCCAGAGCCAGTGAGTTTGACAGTGACAGGAAGAGTAGCTGAGAGAGTGGACTGGACGGGCTCTGCAGAGCCACGGGGTTTGGGAGAAGGCTGCTGTTATCTGCCACCTGACGGCCCCCCAGGGGCAGCTCAACTGGGCAAAAATAGGGCCCACAACCCAGAATGTCCCCCGGGGAGAAGGCAGGCTGGGTAACTTTGGGCTGCCTCCCCTCCGCGAGTCCTCTGGAACCCAGATCCTTCCTCCGGGACTCCTCCTGCAGGCCCTTTTCCCCTCCGCATCCTCTCTAGCTCAAGCCCATAAACACAGTGACACACCAGACACTCAGAATGTGGCATCAGGGGGCCTGAGTTCTACTCCTGGCTCTGCCACTTTCTACCTCTGGGTCACTTTTCTCTGAGACTGGTTTCGGCGGCCCAGAAGAGAAACCCATCTCCTGCTGCTGCCTGAGGGCTGTCGTGAGGTTTCGGTGACTTGGAGCGTCCCCGAGAAGGACGAGCTGCGGGCTGTTACCTTCGCTGGAGCCCAGGAGAGGGGCTCTCCCACCAGCCCTGGACCACCCTAGTCCCACCAAGTTCCCCGAAGCCCCAGTGTGCCCTCGAGCTGTCTGAGAACAAGGCCATGGCCTACCCAGGCCTGATTTGTGGCAGAAACGCTTTCTCCCCGGGAAGCAAGTCCATTTTCTCACACTAAAAAAGTTGCCTCGTCAAATAGGAGTATTTCCTAGCGCATGACTCAAGGCTGAAAAGCTTGTCTGCTTTCCCTCCATCAGTGAGCTTCCCCGTGTTCGTCCACACTCACGCCTGCACCTTCTTGCTTCCCAGGGTCGGGGGGAGCGGGCAGCTCGGCCACTGCCCCTCGGGCAAAGACTGGAACCACAGCTGATCTGAGTCTTAGCAAAATGCCCTGGGATCCTCCCAGAGCAGGAGAGGACAGTGGCCCCGACATGCTATAAACCCTCTCTGCCAACCACTGACTGCCCCGAGACACACTCCTGAGGAAGGGGCTTCCTGCTCCCCTGCCCTGAAGGGACCTGCAGAACCCCCCACCCAGAGCTGGTTCTCCGGCAATGGGGTGTTCCGGCCCCTGCACTGTGGTCAACCGGCACCTTTTGTCATTCTTCCTGGTGTAAGGGACCCAGGTTGCTTTCACACTCTGTGTGCGTAATAAGCGGTCTGAATCTAAAACTGGCTTATTGGATCTTTACTGGCGGGATCAGCCCGTCCTCCTTGCTGCTGGGGCGCCTGCCCCCACCTCTGGTGTCTCTGTTGCAGTTTTCCCTCCTGAAACAACCCTTAAGTACCTTTAAGCAGCGTGACCCCAGCACTCCCACACGTCTGCAGAGCTAGCGCCGGGGAGCTTCCCCTCACCCGACGGGACTGCTCCTACTTCAGCCTCCAGCAAGCTCAAGAAGGCTGTGGCGTGACTGAGTTCTCGGGGCTGAGGTCCCTTCTCTGCCCACTACAGACCCGGGGGCTCCGCGGCCACAGCCTGGGCCACATCCTGGGCCTTAACGTTGTTACTTCACGTGGTTTCTCGTGTTTTTTAAAATGAGCATGCATTGTTAGCTTTGTAATCAGGAAAACCGTAAATGTTACTGAAACAGATGTGGGAAAGGGGGTGAGAAAGGCTGAAAGACGGGCGCCGCCCCACACCTGTGGCCGTGGGCAGGACACTCACCCTGCACTTGCAGTCGGTACTCCCGGGTGCGGGTGACGCGGGAGCCCCTCAGGTTCACGTAGGCTCGGTAGGGCCCCGCGTCGTTCCAGCTCAGGTTGCTGATCTGAAGGGAGTAGCCTGGCCCCACCACACTCACACGACCCCAGTACCGGGTGTCTGCCTGGTGGAAGGTGTCTGGCCCTCCTGCTTCGGCCAAGGTTATGGTGGCTATGGCCATGGAGGAGGAACGGGACATCCAAGAGATGCTCTCCACCGGCTGGCCAGCCTGTAGCTGCAGAGGCAGAGTGACAGACCCCCCTAGGGTCCCGGTTACCGTCACAGGGTCTGGGTCCTGTCCAGAAACTCCTGTCCCTGCAGAGACACGGATCAGAAGCTTCAAGGGCAGTCCGACTAAGCTAGAGGCTCACAACAGGCCTGAGAGAGTCAGGGAAGTGATGATTATTCCCATTTTATAGATGAGACCACAGAGACCCACAGAAATGACGTGGCTTGCCCCAGACGACATAGCTGGCTGCTGGTAGAACAGGAGCGCAAGTCAGCCCCTTCCCTTCATGGCGAAGTGTCTTCTTCAGCATTTACAGTAACTAATTCACATATAATAAAATAATTCATAGAGGCGGGGCTAGGGTTGCAGATGCTGAGTGGAACAGAGAGAAAGGAAAGTTCTTGGGAGGTGCCTGGGGGACGAGCTCTGCGGTTACCCTGAGCCACCCTCTTGCTGATCCAGGCAGTCAGATCAGAACTCAGTTAGCCCAGCCCCACCGAAGCAGACATCACCCTGCAGCATCCCACATCATGGCACTTTCCGTCTGTGTTGAGCAGAAGCAAGCTCTGAGGCTCCGCCTGGGTTCTGCAAACATCCCAGGCTGGTGTTGGGCTGGCCAAGCAAGTTGGAGGGGGGTCAGAGGACAGTCATTCAAGACCAAGCTACTCAGGAGAAGAGCAGAAGAAGCACCACGGCACTAGTCAGACTGCTCGAGTTCAAACTCTTGCAAGGTACTAGCTGTATGATCTTGGGAAGTGACTTATGCCTCTCTGAGTCCTGGCTTTCTCACCTATGAAGCAGGGCGTGCCATCTTCCAGGACTTTGTGGGCTTAAATGTTATTCAAGATTCTTTTTTTTTTTTTAAAGATTTTTATTTATTTGACAGAGAGAGATCACAGTAGACAGAGAGGCAGGCAGAGAGAGAGAGAGGGAAGCAGGCTCCCTGCTGAGCAGAGAGCCCGATGCGGGACTCGATCCCAGGACCCTGAGATCATGACCTGAGCCGAAGGCAGCGGCTTAACCCACTGAGCCACCCAGGCGCCCGTTATTCAAGATTCTTGATGTCACTGGAACAAGTTGGTGACTGCACCTTGTTCACACTCTGACCGAAACTCACCAGCACCCTCATCGAGAAATGCAAAAAAACCAGTGCTTAGGTTTTTTTGACCGTTGGAATATTTTTGCAACACTGCCACACTGTCCCAGGAAATAGAAAATCTGAAACTGACCCAGGTGTGCAGCTCAGTGGTTTGGAGTGGCTCAGGAAGGATCTAGGTCCTGATTCAGAGTGGGACACAGGACCGCCCGCCACATCGCTGTTCCTGGGCCAGGTGGTGAGTCACTTTGCCAAGTAGACCCAAGAAGTCCTGGGAGGGTAGGTGTGGGTCCAAGGGGTGGGAGGGGGCTGCTGTCCTGGGGGACTGGGCACCCCGAGCTGGGGGCAGGTCTGCATTCTGTGCCCCCAACCAGAGTCCACTCAACAGCCTGGCATCCACGTCTTCTGTGGGGCTACCTTGGCTGCACCCAGAGAATCGTGCACGCCGATGGGAAGCATAGCAGGGCGGCAGGTGTGGGCATCAGCAGCACCTTCCTCTCCCCACGTGGGGCCCAGGGCCTGAAATCCGGCTGGGGGACAGAGACCGAACAGTGTGGCTCCTCCTTGCACCCTCAGATGCAGTAACGCATCAGGCCTCATTCAAGGGCTGCTCCCGGGTTGGGCTCCATACTTCCGGTCCAGCCCTGCCCACCCTGGTTTCCTTTAGCCTCTATTTTGTTGGCTTATTTGGTTTTAAGCATTTACTTCACCCGGATTCATACAGATGCTGTGTGCATGTCTTTCCGCATAGTTCACAAGCTCTCCAAGGAGAGAGATGGATGGGAATGAGCATCTGGGTGTGTTAGCCTCAGGGTTTGCTGTTGTGCGGGTGTGTGGAACCTCTTGGTCTGAATCCTGTTTCTGGATCCAAGTGAGGGAGACACAGAGGGATCAGATCAGGACATGAATCCCAATGCCAGACACCTGGTAGGGTAAACACGTTCTCTTATCTGACGTCCCAAGAAATTTGTAAGGTGGGGGCTCTTCTTCCCATTTGAAAGATTAACATCCTGACACACAAAGAGCTTAAGACACTTGCCCCAAGACCCCAGCTTGGAAGCAGCAGAGTCTGCAGGAAGATCCAAGTTCACCCGACCCCAAAGACGGTGCTCCGTCAACCACACTGTGTGGCCCGCAATGGGCTCTCATTGTACCTAATTCCTCCCAGGGACCTGCTGACCCCCATTCCCACCCCACCCCCAGCACAGGACCTGACACACAAGAGCCCCAATGGATGTTTCCAGAACTGAACTGAACTGTGAACATTTTTTAAGGCAGGACCTGTCTTACCCATTATTTGACCATGTGCCTGGGAGATGCCCCTGTGTGCGGGGACCACAGAGCACCTGGCCTGGACGCCATGGAGAGACGCAAGCTCGCAGATGAGCTTGCTCTGTGTGGGGATAGGAAAGTGGGAATGAGGGGGACCTCGCAGGAATCTCCACGCCAGTTCTGCCGCCGTGGCCGAGGACACTGCTCTCTGAGTTTCCACGGCACCACTGTATTCCCACAGCAGGCAGTGCTGCCTTCCAGACCGTGCACCAGAAGACGTCACCTAATCTCCCTGAGCCTCCGTCTGTCATCATAAAATATGTGTAATCCTGTGTGCCTTACCTATATCACAAATCTGTTGTGGGAATCAGAGTTGTTGTCGTCGTTGTTGTTTAACTTAGGTAAAGGTTTTTTATAAACTGTTATAGGTGACAAGGGCAGGCCACCCCAATGGGCCACTGGGGCCTACTGATTATTTAAATAAGTGATTAAGAGCCAGTCCACACAAGGACACTCAGGCCCTCCGCTGTCCCCTGAAAGCAGGAAAGAGTTCTCCCGTGTGAGAGGCAGCCTGCTTGGACCAGGAAGTAAGGAGAAGCCTGATCATCAGGGGTGGGAAATTTAGAGCCAAGAACACTTACAAACAACCCTTGTTACGTTTTTACTAATTCACTCCCCCAGCCCAAAGTCTGTTCAGAATTCCTTACTAATCAAAGTGCCCAAAGTTAAGTTTTCTTTGTCCTGTCAATTCCTCACAGATTTATTGTCTCTTTATCTAAAAAGTACAAAAACTGCCTCTTCAATCATTTCTTTAGGTCTCAATTTCATTATTGGGCCCCTATGCACATGTCATAAAACCTTGGGTTTTTTTCTCCTGTTAATCTGTCTCACATAAATTTAGTTCTTAGTTCAGGTAGGAGACCTCAAGGGTAAAGAAAAATTTTTCCTTCCCTTCACTGTCAAGTTTTAAATGTATCAAGGGATTTGTCAGCAGGCTTATAGGAGAACCCCTAAAGAGTAGGGTGGGGACAACCCCAAGGCAGGTGACATTCGTAATGACACACACTGGTTTTCCCCTGAAAGAGAATGAAAACAAAAGCAAGACCAGAGCCTAGCCCCTCACGCAGACTTCTCAAACGCTTCGCTCCCCAACTCTGGTTCCCAAGCCTATTTCTTGCCACCGCTCAGGTCCTCGGGGACAGGAGCAAGCAGTAAGAATCTAAAGGGATAGAAACAGCTGCTAAGTGCCAGGCTGAGATCCTCAACTGAAGCCCAATTCATGATGAAGGGTCACTCCCGGGGGCTGGTGGGAGAGGGAGGAGAGGCAAAGAGACATAAGAGAATCATGACTGAAATAGCAAGATGAAGATGGGGCAGGTCCTCGATCTCATGCCCCCACCTTCAGCCTGTGTGGGGATGCCCAGGGCTCCCTGTGACTCATTAGCAGAGGAAATGTGAGCATGACAAGGACACAGTGTGGGCCTGTACGGTCTGAGATGGTAGCACGTGCAACACACACACACACACACACACACAGCCTGGCTCCCAGGGAGGCAGCACCTTCAGCGAAACTCACCCTTGGCAAGAGAAATGTGCAGCAGGTAGAGGTGCCTGGGAGGCAATGGCAGGGACAGACTTACCCGTGAAAAGACCAAACAGGAGCAGGAACCCTGGTAGAGAAAGACCCATAGTAGTCACCAGCAGAATGGTCTGCCTCAGGACAGCTGACCAGCCGTGAATGTGTAAATGTCAGCCCACAAATACTTCCTCTTTTTGGAGTTCACCACAGTAATCACATGTAGCTTCAAAGTCACAGGATGTAGACATGAGGTGACATATGAGAAAGGCCAGGGGAACTATGACTTAAAAGTCAAAGCTGACAATGTCTCATTCGTGCTTTAAACCCTTCAGAAGCACCCCCATCCCCTACAAGGTAAAGTGAGACTCACAGCCCCGGGAGAAGAGGCTTTTCCTGTTCTCTTGCTTCTTGTCAAGCTTGACCTCATGCCATGTCGCCACATCTCCCATCTTGGGCTCCAGTCACCACAGACTGTTTCTAGAGTCTCTCCCAAAACCCCTTAGGATTTCTCAACCCTGTACATTGGCTCCCGCAAATCTGCTTCCTGGGTCACCCTAGTCTCTGCCCCCTGCCTCACCCACCGCACCCTAGGCTTCCTTTCTCATCCTTCAATTCCCAGTGGTTAGCTCAGTGTCGGCGCATAGTAGGGGCTTCTCGCCTACACAGTTGATGAATGCATGGGCAGACAGAGTCACCAGGCAGAGAAGAGCAAGCCCGGAATGGCTCAGAGCTGGGTGCAGTGGAGTGGATATGGCGCTTTCTGATTTGAATCATGCCTCTGCTGTTTAGTTATGATCTTAGCAAACTACTTCCCAGGCAATAAGACTTCCCCATTATCATTTATTTCCTTGAAGATTATTTTTGTGCATTAAAAAAATTATCCATAAGCTATTTTGTCTTTAAGACTTCATACTCAAGGGACGCCTGGGTGGCTCAGTTGGTTAAGCGGCTGCCTTTGGCTCAGGTCATAATCCCAGCGTCCTGGGATCGAGTCCCGAATCAGGCTCCTTGCTTGGCAGGGAGCCTGCTTCTCCCTCTGCCTCTGCCTGCCACTCTGTCTGTCTGTGCTCGCTCGCTCTCTGACAAATAAATAAATTAAAAAAAAAATTTTTTAAAAAGACTTCATACTCAAGCTACCCTATGACCCAGCAATTGCACTATTCAGTATTTACCCTAAAGACACAAATGTAGTGATCTGAAGGGGCACGTGCACCCGAATATTTATAGCAGCAATGTCCACAATAGCCAAACTATGGAAAGAACCTAGATGTCCATCAACAGATGAATGGATAAAGAAGATGTGGTATATATACACAATGGAATACTATGCAGCCATCAAAAGAAATGAAATCTTGCCATTTGCAACGACGTGGATGGAACTAGAGGGTATCATGCTTAGTGAAATAAGTCAATCAGAGA
>PISX010003415.1:0-69097 GCA_004024625.1 Mellivora capensis | reverse complement strand
ATGGAGAAGTAACGTGGGGGGTTGGGGGGAGGAAAAGAATAAATGAAACAAGATGGGATCGGGAGGGAGACAAACAGAGACTCTTAAACTCACAAAACAAACTGAAGGTTGCCGGGGGAAGGGGGGTAGGGAGAGGGGGGTGGGGTTTAGGGACATTGGGGAGGGTATGTGCTATGGTTAGTGCTGTGAAGTGTGTCAACCTGGTGATTCACAGACCTGTACCCCTGGGGCTAATAATACATTACATGTTACTTTATACATACTTTATACATATATACATTATATGTTAATTTAAATTTTTTTTTAAAAAGAAGGAAAAAAAAGACTTCATACTCAATTTACCAAAAAAATACAAACAAACAAATTTACAAGATTGGCCAGCCTTAAGGGCAGTTCAGCTTATGAATCACATTCTGTTTACAAATCTGGCTGCCTTTAACCTCCTTTGGGCGGCTGTTGATCATATTTGACTCACTTTACAAGTTTATGAATTGATTTCTTTAAGGACTTTAAATCTCACTATTGAATGTAATGTACTTAGTTTCCTTTTAAAGTACTTAATTGGGGTGCCTGGGTGGCTCAGCTGGTTAAGCGGCTGCCTTCGGCTCAGGTCGTGATCCCGGCGTCCTGGGATCGAGTCCCACATCGGGCTCCTTGCTCGGCGGGGAGCCTGCTTCTCCCTCTGCCTCCGCCTGCCACTCTGTCTGCCTGTGCTCGCTCGCTCTCCCTCTGCCTCTGACAAATGAATAAATAAAATCTTTTAAAAAATAATAAAATTCTTTCTTTTTTTCAGAGTTGAAAACATATGCTATGGTTCTTCTGCTGGTTCTTCTTCTTTTAATATATAAGATACAAATATACTCTAACACTATTATTTTTACTCTTTTACTTTACTATTATTTTTTTTTACTTTATTTTACTTTACTATTTATTTTATTTTATTTTATTTTACTATTTTATTTTTTTACTATTTTTTTACTAATTTTTTTTACTAATTTTACTAATTAGTTTTTTTTACTAAATTTTACTAATTTTACTAAATTTTACTAATTTTACTAAAAATTTTACTAATTTTACTAATTTACTAATTTACTATTTTTTTACTAATTTTTTACTAATTTTTTACTAATATTTTACTATTTTATTTACTATTTTACTTTATTTTACTTTACTATTATTTTTACTCAACACACAGGAAAGTCCTGTCAGTTTCAGTTTCAGGAACACAATACAGGCATTCAGCGCTTCCACGCGTCTCCCGGCTCATGCCCAACACCTCTTTCCCCCACCCCCCAACCACCTTGGATAAAGTATTTGAATCAATAAATAAGATTCCCCCAAATATTTTTTAAAAGGTTTATAAATCTAGTACACCAAACTTATAAGTAGGGTAATTCTTTTTTTTTTTTTTTTTGGATTGTATTTATTTATTTGACAGAGAGAGAGTGAGCAAGCACACAAGCAGGGGGAGCAGCAGAGGAGAGGGAGAAACAGGCTCTCCGCTGAGCAGGGAGCCTGACACAGGGCTCCATCCCAGGACCCCAGGATCATGAGGCAGATGCTTAACCAACTGAGCTACCCAGGCGCCCCATAAATAGGGGCATAAATAGACTCTTCAGTAGTCTTCAAATATTCAATACTTGACATAGACTTAGGTTCACCTGTAATAGCGTTGCGTGGTAAGAGATGGCCACTGCACGTGCAGTGAGCATAACATATAGACGTGTCCAGTCATGATGTTGTACCCCCGAAACCCATGTAACATTGTCTGCTAACTGTACTTCAACAGAAATTTATTAATTAAAATAAAATAAAATCACCAATGCAAATCAATTACTCAAATCCATAGTTCAAATTGGAACCACGAATGATTACTTTAATAAGCTGGATGTCCCAAATAATACATATATGTGAACAAAAAGTACTAACTGATACCTTGAACATGCCTACTCTGAATTCCTTATCTTTCCAGCACTGAAAGATTCATAAAGGACACAGTTATGTCATCTCCACTCCTGCTGTTTTCGCCTCATCAACAAAGGTTGCTTAAACACCAGAAACATTACTGAGATTTCAACTGTTGGTACCTAGCCAGGTCCCTTTGTTTATGTCCTCTAAAAGGCTGGTCTCAGGTGCCTGGGTGGCTCACTTGGTTAAGCATCTGACCCTTGGTTTCGGCTCAGGTCATCATCTCATGGTTGTAGGATGGAGCCCTGTATCAGGCTATGCACTCAGCAGGGAGTCTACTTGAAGATTCTCTCCCTCTGCCCTTCCCCGCCCCCAGAGAGAGAGAGAGTATGGGTGTGTGTGTGTGTGTGTGTGTGTATGCACACACATACACCCACGCTCTCTCCCTCTCCCTCTCTCAAATAAATAAACAAGCAAATCTAAAAAAAAAAAAAAAAGAAGAAGAAGAAGAAGAAGAAGGCTGGTCTCGTAGCCTGTGTCCCTCAATTCAACTTGCCACACTGTGATATCATTTAATTCTTTCTTCGCTTTACTCTAACTGTAGCCCTTGATTTGATGTTATATTTCTTTCAGCTCTTAAGATATTTAACTATCTTTCCATTGAGGTGTAAGAAGTTTTAAACTTGTTGACATTCTGTATTCTTTTCATATTGTTCCAGTCTGCAGGAGTATAAACATGTAAAAACCCCCACATAATACTAAAAGTGAAGTCAAAAAAATACAGTTGTATCAAAGGGAAGGGTCATCTTAATTGCAAAGTTAATGAAGGGCCTGTTAGGGGCTAGTGGTGACTGTAGGCAGCAGAACTTGGGACAGTGGCTGCAGGATCCAAATCACAGCCCAGGCTGAGATTTGATGATACCTGGGGGCAATGCCCAGTAGATGGGTGATTCTGGCACCTGTGCCTGTTCCTGGCTGGGCTCCTGGGACAGCAGAAGGAATTCCAGAAATTTCCCGTTATTTGCGCACATTTGCTGACCTGGACCAAGGACACGGAGAAGCTGAGAATAACCAACTCCATTTGCCTCCCTGAGTCCCAGCACAAGACGCCTTTGCGCCCACAGCTCACTGAGAATATTAGCCCTCACTGTGTGAAGTCAGGGACTGGGGGATCCCAGGACACATTTGCCAACTGCATTATATCAAAATTCATATTCTTTTAGGTTTTTACTTACTTAAATGCTTATATTTCAATTCTATGTATCACAGACTGCCCATCTGAGTTCACCACTACCACGGTTGTTCGAGTGACATTTACCTTCAGTTCCTGCGTCTCTACAATGAGGATAGCAAGAGTCCCAACCAAATAAGGTTGGCTTGAGGATTAGAAGAAAACTTACATAAAGCACAAAGCATCACTCATAGTCATTACTCAATAAACGTTAGCAATGATTTTTATTATCATCGGTGTCTTGGAACCACCTCCCACTCAGAGTGTGGCAGCTCTCATGTTCTTACCTGGGCTCCTTAACAACTCCCTACTTGTCCTCTTATCACAGTCCTTGAATAAGGACCCTTGAATAATGCACCCCTATTTAAAAACACCTGCTAGGGGCGCCTGGGTGGCTCAGTGAGTTAAAGCCCCTGCCTTCAGCTCAGGTCATGATCTCAGGGTCCTCGGATCGAGCCCCACATCGGGCTCTCTGCTCAGCAGGGAGCCTGCTTCCTCCTCTCTCTCCGCCTGCCTCTCTGCCTACTTGTGATCTCTCTCTCAGTGTCAAATACATAAATAAAATCTTTAAAAAAAAAAAAAACCCTGCTAGATGGGGGATGGGCACTAAGGAGGGCACATGAGACAATGAGCACTCTGTGTTATAAGCAACTGGTAAAATATGGAACACTATATCGGAAACTAATGATGGCTAATTGAATATGTTGGCTAGTTGAATTTTAATTAAAAAAAAAAACACAAACTGGGACGCCTGGGTGGCTCAGTTGGTTAAGCGGCTGCCTTCGGCTCAGGTCATGATCCCGGCATCCTGGGATCGAATCCCGCATCGGGCTCCTTGCTTGGCAGGGAGCCTGCTTCTCCCTCTGCCTCTGTCTGCCTGTGCTCTCTCTCTCTCTCTCTCCCTCTCTCTCTGACAAGTAAATAAATTAAAAAACAACAACAACAACTGGGCATGCCTGGGTGGCTCAGTGGGTTAAAACCTCTGCCTTCGGCTCAGGTCATGATCCCAGGGTCCTGGGATCGAGCCCCGCATCCTGCTCTCTGCTCCGCAGGGAGCCTGCTTCCTCCTCTCTCTCTGCCTGCCTCTCTGCCTACTTGTGATCTCTGTCAAATAAATAAATAAATAAAATTTTTTTAAAAACTGCCTACCAGATGCTCTTTGCCACTAGTCTGATGTCTTGGTGAGTTTGTGCTGCCCTAATAGCAGTGCCAGAGACGGGGGCTTATAAACAGCAGAGCTTGACTTCTGACAGTTCTGATGGAGGCAGGGAGGTCGAGGGATGGAGGCACCAGTAGATTCAGCATCCAGAGAGGCCCCACCTCCTGGGCCATAGACGGTGTCTTCGCACTCTCACCTCACGTGGCAGAGGGGCGAGGGAGCACTCTGGGGTCGCTTGCATGCAGACACTAGTTCTGTACATGAGGGCTCTACGCTCATGACCTAATCACCTCTCAAAAGTCCTGCCTCCTAATTCTACCCCTTTGGAAATAAGACTTCAACATATGAACTTGGGTGGGGGGGGACGGGACACAAATTTTGAGTCCATGGTATCGAGTTATAAGACCCTTTATCTGGGCGCCAGAGACGGCTCCTGGCCATGCGTCCTGTGATTCTCTCTAGACAGCCACACTCCAGCCCCAGGGCCAGGACTAGCAGGATACAAGAGAGGCACCTGCCACACCAAATTTAAGGAAGCCCTTACTCTCAAGCTTGCACATGCCCTCTGATGGGAGATGCCTGCCATCCTCATTGTCCCCTCTCCCTCCTTCCTTCCTCCCAGACTTCCTGGGCTCAAATTCTTATTTTTAAAAAAGCCAGAATAAGCCCCTTAGCCTCTCTGTACCGTGGCTTCCTCATCTATAAAACGGGGATGATAAAAATGCCGATCTCCTCAAGCTGTCATGTGGACTAAATGAGTCCGCGCGTGTACGCTGTCTGGGGGTCCAGCACCTGACACGCACTCCCCGAATGTCACCTGAAACCCCCCACTCCGCTTTCCTGCAGTTATCCTTCCACGTCCTCTCCTGCTACAACCTCAGCAAACAAACAATCTGAATCTCAAGACACCAACTTGTTACCGTTTAACCAGACGCTGTACATCCACCATTTAAAAAGTCAGTTTCCCGGGGGACCTGGGTGGCTCAGTCAGTCCGCGTGTGACACTTGATCTCAGCTCAGGTCTTGATCTCGGGGTTGTGAGTTCGAGCCCCGCACTGAGCTCTACATTGGGTGTGGAGCCTATTAAAAAAAAAAAAGTCCGTTTCCCACATCCGGATGAAGGGAATGATGCCGTCCCCGGGCCTGCCGACCGCACACCCCAGCCTGCCGACTGCACAGCTGCCCCTGGAAGCTTCCATCCTCAAGGCAGCTTTGACGGTCCTTCCTTCCTACCAGTGAAAAGCCTCTCGGTTGTATGTGACGAGAAGGCAATGCAAACTAGCTTTGCAAAGCAAAACAGAGAATTCATTGGGCCATGCTGTGTGTTATCCATTGCTGCGTAACAAATTACAGAACTTTGCAGCTTAAAATAAGCATTTATTACCTCACGGTCTCTCTGGATCAGCAATCCAGGCACAGCCTAGCTGGTGCCTCTGGGTCCCTGTGTCTCACCAGGTACCGGTTAAGGCGTGGGCGGGGTTGCCGACCTCCCCAGGCAGGCACGGCCTCCCAGTGGCTCTCAAGTCCTCATGAACTGGTTGGCAGAGACATGCGCTCCTTGCTGGGTTTGGGCTGGCGCTCTCCCTGTCTCCTCGCCTGGAAGCCTCCGGCTCACAGCACAATACCTGGCTCCGGGCAAAGGGACCTGGGGGTGGGGGAGAGGGAGAGAGACAGGGAGATGGAAGACACAACCTTTTGTCACCTAATCTCAGAAGTGACAGTGTATCACCACGGCCGCGTTCTCCTCAGTAGCCGCAAGCCAGGACACCAGCCCCACACGGAGAAGAGGCCGTTACGGGGGCACCCGGCTGGCTCAGTCCGCAGAGCGTGCTACTCTTGCTCTTGGGATGGCTGCCCAGCCCCAGTGAGTGGGAGGAGTCTGTGGTGTCAGTAACGAGCAACGCTTGCCCACCAGAGGCACACGCATGCACAGGAGTCTGCAGTAAGTGCTTCCTCTTTCAGCCGGAGACCCAAAAACAAATCGTCATGGCAGGCCCAAAGCGACACCCGGATGACTCGGCTCTACAGTCCTTCTCCGGTAAACCACAGAAGACCAAGACACACGTGTTCTTTTCCTTTCTCTGGACCCATCTCCTCTTCCTGCCAGTGGGTAAGTCCCCGTTATGGCCACTGCCCCTCACTGGTGGTGTCTCTCTGGGGCTGGTCACATTGTTCGCTGGAGTTCTTATTGGTAAAATCTGGAAACTCCTCTCCTTGTGATAATTCATCTGTGGGTTCTACCTTATTCCTGTGTGTGTGTCCGTGCACACGCGTGTGAGTGTGTGTGTGAACGTGTATGCGTGTTAGCGTGTACGTGTGTGAGTGTGTGTATGTGAGCATGTGCGTGTGTGAATGTGTGTGAGTGTGTGAGCATGTGTGAGCGTGTGTGTGAGCATGTGCGTGTGTGTACGTGTGAGTGTGTGAGTATGTGAGCATGTGTGTGTGTGTGCATGTGTTAGTGTGTACGTGTGTGAGTATGTGAGCGTGTGTGTGAGCATGTGCGTGTGTGTACGTGTGTGAGTGTGAGTGTGTGTGAGCGTGTCTGTGAGCGTGTACGTGTATGAGTGTGTGCGTGTGTGAGTATGTGAGCGTGTGCGTGTGTGAGCGTGTGCGTGTGTGAGCGTGTGCATGTGTCAGCCTGTGCGTAGTCACTCACGGTGAGTAGGTGACATTCTAGCCCCTGTCTCAAGTAACTCAAATAACCATGTTCCTCTCACTCTGACATTTTCCCACTAAGGAATGCTGAGTGATGAGTTTGTTCCCTGTACAATGTGGATAAAATCCGCAGAGAGATACATGAAAATTCAGGTGACAAGCCACCCCCTTTTCCAGGGACATATTGAACTGCTGGAACTTCTTTCTCATCTGCCATGTTTGTCATATATCCCAAACTGGGGGCTTCCCTTGCGGTCTGGAGATGGTCTGGTGGCCCTGAGCTGGGTGGCTTCTCTCTGAATGTCCTTTTCTCCCCACATCCTACCTCCCCGTCAAGGCCCAAGTCCTGCTAGTTTCTGGAAACATCTCTCAGCAGCATGGCCAGCGGGCAGAGCTAACTCAATACCCCAGGGAGGGTCTCAGCAACCTGGGACAGTGACCTCTACTGTCCCTCTGGGAATACTATTTTCCCCAGGACCTTGGAGGAAAGCACAGACAGCCTAGGGATCTGAGCACAGAGGGAGTGGAGGGGTGGGCAGTGAGGGGAGCTCTAGAAAAACTCCCAGATGCATGCTCGGGGGGCAGAGCCTAGACTCTGGGGCTGGGTTCCGATCTAATCTCTTTTCACTTTGCATCTTATCTTTGCTCACCATAAAAACATTACAAGCATCATGGTTCCTTATAGTCACACCCAACTCTTAGGGTGCTTCCTGGCTGTGTTGGATAAACCAGAAGTTCACTGTCTAATGTCACTCAAGCCGCAGATGACCAACAAGTAAATTTCAAGGTAAAGAGGCATCTCCCTCTGTCTAGCTCCACTGATTGGGGATGACCTCAAACTTCACTGTCTTGGTCTAGCAGGGAGTTTCTTTGATGCTTTTGTGTCTCCAGGGAATGGTTTCAGGAACTTAGGAGGCAGTAGGATGAAAAGATCTTCCACTTCAGTATGTCGAGGAGCAAGAATGTCCTGTCCCCTTTTTGGGGGAGCAAGAATTCCTGTCCCCTTCAAGGTCCTTTTAGCTGGACTAAGAATCAAGTTGACATGAGACAGATTAACAGGAAAAAAATCAAATTTAATACCATATATATGAGGAATCCACACAAAGAAATCCCAAAAACCATGGGGCAAAATGAGGTATCTATGTCATCCCAGACTAAGGAGAAGGCGGCAGGGGTCTGGGGCCTCAGAGGGAAGGAGGGTGGTTCACAGGGCAATGCGGAGAGGAGCAGAGGTACGGTGATTAGAGGCTTGCCCTGCCGTGCAGAAGGGTCGCTCAGATAAAATTCATCTCTGCTAGTAACCCGTATTCTGGGAAAGACCCCAGTTTAGACTCTTCTGCGTAGTTAAGGGAAAGGCAAAAGTTTCTCTGGAGCCCACATGGTCTTGATTGCCTTCAGTTTGGAATAATCTTGATGCCAAAGTGGCCCACCTCAGAGCAGCCCATCCTCTGCCCCTACAAATAATCAGAAACATCTGAAATTAAATCTTCGCTCTATTGTTTCCTAGCTGTGTGAGCCTCTGTTTCTTAAACATAGAATGTGATTAGTAAGACATATCATGCAAGACTCTCTTGTAGATGAAAAATGTTATCTGTAAGCAAGCCCTTGGCACGCAGTTGGGAGAAGTTGATTGCTATAGTAATCACTAAATGCACTATTTGGAAACTATTGAAGGTGGGGAAGCCAAATTCAGTTATCACAATTATTGAACACCCTTTTATTATTTGCCAAATGGCGTAGTTCAAAATAAGACGGCTCTGGGAGCCACTGCCACTGCACTGGGAGTCACAGAGCATTGTGGCATCGTTCACGGCAACAGTAGCACATTTGACACACGAACCACATCTCTCTTCTCCTGCTGGCAGTCTGTGCGCCTTTGCTTGATGTGAGGAGAGACGGGTGCGTCATATGTGCCCAGCCAAGACTCAGGCCCTCCTGGGCTCCTGGGATGGAGGGTGGTCCGTGCTCTCGGCCTCCACCTTCCGGGGCATCATGTACATGGAATCTGGGCTCTGCAGCTGACCAACCTATCATCTCAACCAGTGGCTAAAACTCCCAAAATTCTAGCTCCTTTATCTGTAAACACGAGCTAATTTTCAGGTAATTTTGAGGACTGAATGAGGTCATTTCTACACAGTGCTAGTTGTCGTAGAAATCATGAACAGTATCTTTCAGAGGCGAAGAGCTCTCTTTCGGGTAACTTCAAACCAGCATAGCACGAACCCAGTTTCTGCTTTCTAACTGCCCCCAGAATCTACCTGAACTGACCTAGACTAACTTATCTGAGGTCCCTAGCCCTGCGTCCTCCTAGCTATCTCCCTACAAGGTCCAAGTGCTTGGCTGATATGGGTAGAGAATCACGCCCTGGTCCCCAGTTCTGCACCAGTCCACACCAGTCTGCATCAATCTAGGGGTCTTATCTGTGTACCTGCATAACTCTGTATGCTCTGGGCCTTCAGAGCACACCTCAGCCTCTTCCCATCCCTCCAGGCTGTACTTCAGATTTTCCTTTCCCTCCAACATTTTCTACTTACTTTCAAAGCAGATTCCTGGAGTAATCTGGGTCCTGAACCCATCTGATTTGATCTGGAATTTTTAGAGGACTCTCCAGAACCTCAGAAGCTCTTGAATCTGGGAATATACACTGGGGTCCCCCAGCAGACACTCACAGGCCCCTGCAAGGAAATGAGCAGCCTCGGACCGATGCTGGGCCTATGGAAGCCATGGTAACAATGTATATCAGGGATCTGGGTCCTTCCGAAGATGAGGAAATCAGGAGCAGAATCCATGCTACTTAATTATTCCCAACCCCAAACCTTGTTCCTAAGGACAGACCAGATTTCCCTGGCCAAGACAAAGCCAGTCAGATCCCCTGGACAATGAGGGAAAGGAAGAGTGAGATAGAGATGAGAAATGCTCCTTTTGTGGCTGACGTTTTATTATGAAAATTCTTGAACATGGAGAAAGCTTGGAAGAATTTTGCACTGACACTCACACGCTTCCCACCCTGGTTCTACCATTACTTTCACTTCACTTGCCTTCTCCCACACCTGTCCATCTATCTACCCTGCTAGCCATCCATCAACCCATCTCATTTTTTAAAATATGCTCCTTTTTTACTTGTTTTGTTCTTTACGATTTACAGCAATTTATTTTTATTCCATCTCTACCATATCCCTAAAGGAAGATAGTATAGGTGTGAACATTTCTGTCTTATAGATGAGTAAACTGATTCTCGGAGAAATTCAAAAACTCACCCAAAGTCACCGGGCTAATTTCCACATTGGGATAGAAAACCAAAAAGTCTGTTTTACTGATTTTGTAGATGCGTTTATAAGACAGAGTGTTTTTTAAGTGAGGGAATGAAGGAATGATTCTGCTGGGCAATGAGCCTAGAGGAAGGAGGGCAGGAATTTCATTTCATTTCTCAACATCTGTCATTTATTCCCAGTATATTTTTATAGAATGAATGAATGAAGGCTGACTTGAGGAGTCCAGCTGCTTCTTCTCCAAGTCCCTCTTCTGTCTCTGCAGGGCTAGGAGCCTCTGAAAAGGACTCAACCCCAGCAGTGGTGCCTGGGATTCTAGGGGGTTTGGTGATTTTCCCCCTGAACATTTCAGTAGACACAGAGTTTGAGCATGTCGCCTGGAGTGGTCCCCAAGGCACTCTTGCTTTCGCAACTGCAGAAAAACAGATTTTCATCACAGCCAAAAGCTACCAGGACCGACTAAACATCAGCTGGGACAGTTACTCCTTGCATCTCAGCAGCCTGACTTTGGAAGATGCTGGACCCTACAAAGCCCAGGTAAACTGGAAGACTTCTGCAGTCACCACTGATAAGGCGTTTATACTGCACGTCTACGGTGAGTTCCAGAGAGCTTCTATGGGTTTTAGTATTTCTGTTTGTTTGTTTATTTATTTATTTAAGATTTTATGTATTTATTTTGAGAAGGAGGTGGGCAAAGGGAGAGAGACACTCTGAGTGGGCTCACTCTTATGAACCCAGATCATGACCTGAGCTGGACTCAAGAGCCAGATGCTCAACCAGCTAAGCCACCCAGGCACCCCGATCTTTTATTTTTTTTTTAATATTTATTTGTTTGTTTGTTTGAGAAAGCAAAAGAGAGAGGGGAGCAGAGAGAAAGCACACACGGGGGGAGGGAGAGGAACAAGCAAACTCCCTGCACAGAGCTGGACGCGGGCTCGATCCCAGGACCCTGAGATCATGACCTGAGGCAAAGGCAGTGGCTTAACCCACTGAGCCACCCAGATGCCCCTAATCTTTTATTTTTAAAAGCAGATTTTTTTCTTCCTAGGTGTTTATCTCTCTAGGACAAATAGGACCACCACGTTGGTCCTTCTCATGCAGTTCCATAAATACAGATGTCAGAGTGAAAACACAACCAAAATATGTTTAAGACCGTTTGTGTCCTCTTTTCTGCAACTCTGTTAATACCCTTTACCTGTCTGTACTAGCTAGCTTGCTTGGTTTGCCATAACAATATACCACCGGCTGGGTGGGTTAAACCACAGAAGCTTATTTTCACAGTTTTGGAGAGTGGAAGCCCAAGATCAAGGTGTCAACAGGTTGGGTTTCTTCTGAGACTTTGCTACTAGGCTTGCAGATAGCTGCTTGTTTGGATATGTCCTTGTATGGTCATCCCTCTGTTTGTGTCCTCTGTGTCCTAATGTCCTCTTCTTATAAGGACACCAATCATTTTGGATTAGGGACCATTCTAATTACCTCATTTTAACTTTATGACCTCTATCTCCAAATACAGTCCTATATCCAGATAAAATCATGTTCTGAGGTACCGGGAATTAGGGCTTCAAGATATGAACTTTGGGAAGACACAGTTTAGCTATGGTACCATTTTTCTATCAGGTAGTTTGGCCTTTTTTATTGATTTGTTGAGTGCTCTGCATATGTTAAAGACATGGAGTACTTTGCAGGGAACAGGAATAGAATGAGTGAGCTCCATATGTACCAACCTGCAGCAATTTCTAAGTCACATTGTTAACTCGTTTTAATTCCAGCACAGCTAACATACAGTGCTATGTTAGTCTCACATGCGCGATATGGTGATTCAGCACTTCCATACGTCACCCGCTGCTCGTTGGGATAAGTGTGCTCTTAATCCCCTCCCTCAGTTCACCCATTCCGCACCCGCCCTCTGGCAACCATCACTGTGTTCTCTGTTGTTAAGAATCTGTTTCTTAGTTTGTCTTTTTTTCTTTTGTTCATTTTATTTCTTAAATCCCACATATGAGTGAAATCATATGGTTTTTGTCTTTCTCTGACTGACTGATTTCACTTAGCAAAATACTCTCTAGAACCATTCATGTTGTTACAAATGACAAGATTCCATTCCTTTCATAGGGCGCTTGGGTGGCTCAGTTGTTCAGCATCTGCCCAGGTCATGATACCACGGTCCCGGGATTGAGCCCCACATCGGACTCCCTACTCAGTGGGGAGCCTGCTTCATCCTCTCCAGTCCCCTTCCTTGTGTTCCCTCTCTCGCTGTCTCTCTCTCTGTGTCAAATAAATAAACAAAATCTTTAAAAAAATGATTTCATTCCTTCTTATGGCTGACTAATATTCATATATGGTATATGTATGTATATATATGTATGTGTGTGTGCATATATATATCTTCTTTATTCTTTCATCTATCTATAAACACTTGGGCTGCTTCCGTAATTTGGCTATTACAAATAATGCTGTATAAACACAAGGGTGCATATATCTTTTCAAGTTAGTGTTTTAATATTCTTTGTGTAAACACCCAGTACTGGAATTTTCTGTTTCTTTATGATTCAGTTTGGGGAGGGTATATGTTTCTAGGAATTTATCCATTTCCTCTAGATCCTCCAATTTGTGGGCATATAATTTTTCATAATATTCTTTATAATCCTTTGTATTTCTGTGGTGTAAGTTATTGTTTCTCCTCTTTAGTTTCTGATTTTGTTTTTTGAGTCTTCTCTCTCTCTTTCTTTCCTCCTCCTTTCTCCCCTCATAGACTCACTAAAGGTTTATCAATATTGTTGATGTTTTCTTTCTTTAAAAAAATATTTATTTATTCACTTATTCATTTATTTATTGGAAAGAGAGAGAGAGACAGCACAAGCAGGGGAAACAGCAGAAGGAGAGGGAGAAGCTGGCCCCCTGCTAAGCAGGGAGCCTGATGTGGGCCTCAGTCCCAAGACCCTGGGCCCAGAACAGACCCTTAACTGGCCGAGCATTGGACCAGATGAATCTAACAGATATATTCAGAACATTTCATCCTAAAACAGCAGAATACACACTCTTTTCAAGTGCATGTGGAACATTCTTCAGAGTAGGTCACATACTAGGCCACTAAACAAGTCTCAACAAGTTCAAAAAGATCAAAGTCATACCATGCATCTTTTCTGACACCACCACTATGGAACTAGAAATCAATCACAAGAAAACATTTGCGAAGAACACAGATACGTGGAGGTTACGTAACATGCTACTGAACAATGAATGGGTCAACTAAGAAGTCAAAGAGGAAATCAAAAATACATGGAAACAAATGAAAACAGAACAGTCCAAAATCTTTGGGATGCGGCAAAAGCTGTTCTAAGAAGGAAGTTTATACAAATATAGGCCTACCTCGAGAAGCAAGAAAACTCAAATAAAGAACCTTGCTTCGCACCTAAAGGAGCTAGAAAAAGAAGAACAAAACACAAAACCAGTAGAAGGAAGGAAATCTTTGATATTAGAGCAGAAATAAATGAAATAGAAGCTTAAAAACCAACAGAACAGATCAATGGAACCAGGATCTGGTTCTTTGAAAAGATCAACAGGGTGCCTGGGTGGCTCTGTTGGTTAAGGGCTGTTTGTGCTTGTGTTGTTAGTGGGCGGTTAAAGGCTATTTGTGCTTGTGTTGTTAGTGGGCCCGTCTAGGGCTGCCTGGGCTTGAGCTGAATCAGAGCAGGCATTTGCCTGAGATGCAACAGCACTGAATTACAGGGTGATTTCCTCGTTTTGTTCCCCGAGGCGCTTTCATTGGTGGGCAGGGCCTGCCCTCAGACCAGATATCGGCCCCAAGCCCATTGCTGGGGCCACTGTTGGAGTGTGTGTGTGTGTGTGTGTGTGTGTGGTCATCTTCCCTTCCCCCGGGACAGGAGTCACTTTGGAGTGGGGCTACCAGGTTTGAAGCACTACTTTGGATGAGCTCTGGCCGGGAGCACACCACACGGGGTCCACAGGAGAACTCAGGGGCAAGCTGGGCAGTGTTATCAAGCTTTGCTTCGAGCCCTCCAAGCGGGCTTCAGGAGGGGCCCTGTAGCAAATGAAACCCAGGCAAGCTGGGTTGCAGGGAGCAAATCTGCAGAAGCGGGGGTTGGGTGGAGGGCAGGGGGTCCGGTGTTAGCAAGGTGTGTGCAAGTCTGCTTGGGAGTGGGCCTGCAATGGAGGCATGGCAGGAAGGAGCATGTCTACAGGAGAATGCAGGGGTCGGGTGAGCTGTTAGCAAGTTAGGTATCACATGTTGGCACTGTACTGGTTCCCACAGGTGTCCATGTATCTAGGCAGGGAGGGTGCGGGGGGGGGGGGGGGGGGGGGGGGGGGGGGGGGGGGGGGGGGGGCAGCGGAAGGAAATGATATCCTCTAGCTCCTTTATTCCTGGAGAAGTCTGCCCGTGATCTCTGCCCCTCCAGAACATGCTCTGAGATTAGTAAGCAAGTCTCCTTCCCACATATCCCAGGTGTTTTTCAAACTGCTGCTACTGTGCTGGGGGGCAGGGAGGTGCTGTTTGTTGTGCTGCCTCTTTACAGCCAGGGATGCAGTTTCCTCTCCCCCTCCCAGAGCCCAGCCAGCCCATTTTTAAACTTCCAGGTGTTAAGCCCCCGCTGATTGTAAGAACTCACGAAATCAGGCCCCTCTAGTTTTCCAAACCAAATGTTGTGAGGATTCCTCTTCCTTGTGTGAGAGTGTTTCTGTCCCTCCTCTGCACCCACACTATCCCTCCGTCCTGTGGACGGTCCTGCGGGTCCATTTAGTTCCCAACTGTGTCTCCCTTTCTTGCCCTCTTTGCGGTGACCTCTTCTATACATTTAGCTGTGGAGCGCTAGTTCTGCGGTCTTCCGGACATTTTCTGGATTATTTACATTGATGTGGGTGTTACCTAGTTGTATCCATGGGACAAGTGAGCTTAGGGTCCTTCTACTCTGCCATCTTCCCCAGAAAGCCAACATATAATTAAATTTCTAAAGGCTTCAGGACAGTATGTGTGTATACAATAGTAATATATAGTATATATAATAGTAATATATAGTATACATATACTATATATAGTATACTATCATGTATGTATCTATATCTAGAATATTTCTAGAAAAATCAACAGGAAGTTCATAACATAATTCCTGGGGAGAGGAAACAAGTAGCTGGGAACAAGAAAGCTTGCTTTTTAAATTATGTACACTTTTTTGTATCCTTTCAATTTTATGTATTATCAATTCCCCCAAAAAAGCACACTTAAACACACACACTGTGGGCAGAGGAAATGGAACAAAAGGGAAAGAAAGGACCAGGAAGAAGGTCTGAAAGCACAATGGCCATAAATTCTGACCAAAAGGCAAAAGCAACTCAAATTCTAGAGGCAGAGCTCCCTGCTGCACAGTGTTTGGGGCTGATTCATTTATGCATTTATTCACCAAACATTCAAGAGAGACTTTCACGGGCCAGTCAGGTATTAGATATTCAGGCACGGGCACTGGCCCTGTCCTGAAGTAGTTCATATACTGATGGGGAGAGAGAGGAGTAATCAGACTGTTGTCACGCTGAGTCATGGAGATAACACTCCATCAGGATTTTCGGAAGTGTAGAAGAGGGGCACTCAGTTCAGGCTACAGGGGGAAACTAAGAGAAAACTTCCTCTTGAACAGATACTCTGGCTTCTTCCTTCTGTCCCTGGGTCTTCTATCATCACCACCCTCTTCTCTCAGCTGTGTCCTGCTGCCGAAGGGATCTGAGTAATCTCCTTGTTGCTGTTGTCCCTACAGAGCAGGTGCCGGAGCCTCAAATCATCGTGAAGTCTGTAAACATGTCCAACAGTGGCTCCTGTAACATTACCTTGATTTGCTCTGTGGAGAGGGCATGGACAAGTGTTCTGTACAGCTGGACCCTGCAGGACACCCAGGCTTCTGAACCGCGTGAGGGCTCCACTGTCATCATCCGCCGGACGCTGTGTGACCCAGACCTGCCATACACCTGCACAGCCAGGAACCCGGTCAGCCAGAGCACCTCCAGCCCCGTCCATACCCGGCAGTTCTGTATAGGTACAGGCTCCACTTGGGCCCTCCAGGGGATTTCAGAGATGGTCTGAGCAGCCATGGATTCTAAACTGCCAGGGTTCTGGCAGGACACAGGTGGAGTGGGGATGAAGACAGGCTTGAAGAACTCTTGCTCTCCACCCTCCGGGGTCTGAGAGAGACTGGCAGGGCACTTGGGAACTTCCAGGGAACTCTGAAACTCTAAAGATAGAGCAAGGGAAGGGAAGGGAACATGGATGAAGAGATCTAATTTATTCTTTATTTGGTTGGAGGGATCCCCCGAGGTCTCCTCAGAAGGCCAGGGAGGGCAAGGGAGGCCTGAGTATGCAAAAGGCAGAGCCAGGTGCATATCTGTCCATGACAAGTGTTCGGCAGGGATGCCTTGTCAGAGGAAGGGAAAGGGGGTGTGGGCAGGAGAGCTTATGGGGCTTCAATCTCCTTCAGGCAGGCTGAGGGTTTAGGGAAGAGAGCCAATGACTGAAGCCACAATGTCTCATCTCTGACTGCAGCTCCAGGAGCCTCCAGAAGAGAGTCAATGGGGGAGACAGTGGTGGGAATCCTGGGGGAGTCAGTCACCCTGCCCCTAACACTCTCGGCCAGTCACTCCGGAGAGAACGTCATCTGGATGTTTAACACGTCTATTATCAGCAAAGAGCGGAAAGCAGCAGCAACAGCTGATCCATTCATGAAGTTCAAGGATGCCAGTGTGAACTCTAGCCAAGACTACTCCCTGATGATTGGCCGGCTAAAGATGGAGAACGCTGGCCACTACCATGCGTACGTGTGCTCCCAGGCCTCCGGAGTCATCAGCACAAAACACATCACGCTGCTCGTCTATGGTGAGTTTCTGGGCAGAGTACTCATCGTTACAATCCTCCCCTGGGGTGTTTCTCCTCTTTGCTCCTTTCCCTGCCTCCCCAAATACCTCAGATCACTAGGACAGCTTTTGAGTCCAGACCAATCAACTCACAGGAGGGAAAATTTCCAGCCAGCAGCTGGGCGAGAACTACCTGCCAAGTCCCCCTTCTGCTAAGCTTCCAGCTGGCCTCCGCCACCCAAACTGCTGTGCTTGTCCCGTCCTCCTGCATTGCTTGTCAAGTGAATCTCAGAGCTCTTCGACCCGCATTTTTACAGAAGAGTATCCTTTTGGATAAGGGCACAGCAGGCTGGAGTGGACTCAGAGAAGACTGAGGAGAAAGGCTTGAGTATCCAAAGACCCTCTGACCTCCAAGAGGGATGGCTGCTTGGCTCTCCCGAGTGTGAGGGACAGAACTTGCAGTCTTTCTCCTCAGGCTTGGGCCTTGCAGGAGCTTGGCTTGGCAGCTGGGTTTACATTTGCCAGCTGCTTCAGCTGTACCACCCAGACATGGTCATCACATCCCCTGCCTGGGTTTGTTGGTGTCTAAGTATCTGTGAAGACTCCCGGGGCCTGGTCCTGTTAGAATATGCTGGAAGTCAGCTAGTCCACGTCTATAGCATGCCATGACTCGACTATTAAAAAAAGAGCAAGAAGATTAAGTGGAAATAATAATAAATTAGGAATAGCTAGTGCCAGTGGTATATTTCTTTTAAAATCACTAACATTTATTGAGCACTAACTCTATGTCAGAGCGGCACTCAGCTCTTTACACTTGATCTCCTGAGTAAAATGAAGGATGAAGGAACCTCAACATGTAAGCCTTCAAGTCTTCAAAGTGCATGAGATGTCGTACCTACCTGTGTTGACGGGTTTGCTGGTTCTTCACAGGGTACTCTATGGAGTGATGTGATGTCTTTCTTTTTCCAGTTTTCATTTTAACTCCTTTGTTTAACATCCGAGCATCAAAGGCCCATAGAGGTGAAGGAGTATGTCTGAGATTTCATGGCTACCAAGAGAAAGGCCAGGTACATTCCAAAATGCCTGTGACTCCTGGAGGCACTTTCTCAGCCCTGACGTGTTGCCAACACCCAACTTCAGGAGCGTGTTCTGAATGAGTGAAGATGTGCTGACTGCCCAGCAGGCAGGCCTGACTCTACATTAGGTCTGTCTTTCTCCTCACACAGGGAGATTGAAGAAGCCAAAAATTACCTGGCATCCTGGGTTTGCTGAGGATGGTATCTGCAGGGTCAGCCTGACATGCTCAGTGGAGGACAGTGGACACAACGTGACATACAGATGGGCCCCCCTACTGAAAGGAACCTTCAAGTCCCAAGAGGGACCTCACCTCAATGTCTCTTGGACACGTGGTGAAAATCACCCCAACGTGACATGCATCGCCAGCAACCCTGTCAGCAGCAGCTCCCAGCAGTTTCTTTCCAGCAACATCTGTCCAGGTTACCCTTTATCTCTGCTCAGCCAGACTTCAGGGACTGGGACGCTGGTACCCAAGTGTTCACAGTCTGAGTGGTTCTTTGAAAGTGCAGTGAGAGAGTGCAGACGAGAGTGCTTCAGAGTAGGACATTCCAGCAGAAGTATAATGGGAGTCCCTCATGTCATTCACACTTTCTAATAGCCACATTAGATAAAGTCAAAAGAAGCAAGTAAAACTAACCTTAATAATGTGTTTTATTTAATCCACTAAATCCAAAATATCACCATTTTGGATTATATTCAATACAATTACCGTTGAGATAACTTACATTTCATGTTGTACTAAGCTTCTGAAATCCAGTATGGATTTTGCACTAACAGCACATCTCAGTTCAGATGCCAAATTTCCATGGGAAGTACTTGATCTGTATTCAGATTTCATAAAAGTGACAGTTGAAAAAAATAGCTTTACATATCCAAGTTGTTCCAAACCTACTTACCATTTTTCAATAAGAAATTAAATCACCATGTTTCTATTTCAATTTCAATTTTTTAGAAATTAAATAAAATAAACAATTTAGTTCTTCAGTCATACTGGCCACATTCCAAGGGCTTGGGTTGTGGCTACCATACATGGACAGCACAGTGTCAGAAGTTAGTAGAGATGAGTTGATTGAAATTGATGGGTGAAGGAAGGCAGACCACTAAGGAACACGGACTGTGAGTGGAAGCTAGAAAGGAAGCCCTAGGGTCTCTTCCTAGATGCCAGGCACTATTCTAGGATCATGCACATTTTAACACAATTAACTTCACAATAATCCTACACAGAAAATACTCTTACTATCCTCCATTACATGAAGACACTGAGACTCAGAAAGGATAAGGGACTTGCTCAATGTCACACAACAAAAGCATGATTGGAACCCTGAGTTCTGTGCTCTGTTCTGTTCTAGAAAGAAGTGGAAAAAAGGAAGGTTTACCTGGGATGTGATAATGCTAGGTCAGGCTGGCAGATGGATTTAGAGCCCTATGAAGTGGAAATCTTGACTCTGTCTCGAGCCTAGAACTGCTCTTACACCATTTACAGAGAGGAGCAGTGTGGTGTGATGGATAAGGTCGTCTTAGGTAGAATCAGGCAGCCTACATTCAAATCCTGTTTAAGTATTTAAAACTCTGTGACACTAGGCAAGGCATATATCTATCTCTCTACCTAGGGACAGTGTCTACCTTAAGCACTGCTATAATTTCTAGCCCAGAACAATGCCTACTCAATAAATAGTTGTAGAATGAATGAATGAAAAGGAATATTTCCTGCAATAGCATGAGATTTTAAGAGGCCATTTGGCTTTTTTTTTAGTTTTTTTATTTTGAGATGGCCATTATGCTTTGTCTATTGCTGTTTCAATCTCCTTGTCATTATTTGTATTAACATCATTCATTTCCTCTTCAAAGGGCCTGAGAGGAACACAGAGCTTTACAATGGACTCTTCTTGATAGCCAGCATCCTGTTCTTTGGGATCTTCATCTGGTACATTTGGAAGCAAAAAATACTGTGTGGGTTTCTGAGATCATTGGCACGTGCCAGCACTAGACCATATCCCTGGGACCTTCGGAGGCTTGTCTGCCCTCTCCTGATCCCCTCCTACCCCCACTCTCCCAAAACTTCATTTCTTCTCCTCCTGATGTGGGAGAGGACTATTAGTTGGGACTAATTAGTTACAAATTAGTTACAAATCACTGAAGCCCGAGTCAAACTACCTTTAAAGGTGGGGCGGGGGGGGCGGTGCAGGAGGTGTGATTTATTATTTTGAGACTCACATAATCAATCTTTGGGGAAGACAGGGGAGGAGCTGGCCTTAGGGACAAATTTTACCAGAGACTTAAAAATCAGGGCCCTCCATCTCTCACCCTTACTTTTTCTCTTTGAGCTGAGGGGCAGGGATGCCACAACACAGCAATTGGTAGCTCCAGACTCGTATCTACTAAGAGATATGCCGCCAGGAAGAGAAAAAAGATGTTTCTCTCCAACTCGGACTTGAAAGATCTCTGATTGGTGCCGCCTTGGCTCATGTGACCATTGATTGGACCAACCACTGTGGCCAGCGGGATTAGCTATTACGATTGACAGCTCCCTAGGAATTTCATATTGCAAAGGAAATGGAATAGTTCCCTGAAAGGACATCTTGGGTAGAACACATAAGATCCCTGCAACAATTCCTGCAAGACGGCAAACCAACCTGAGAAGTGGCCACCACAGAGGGGACAGAGGGATGGCAGGAGGCTCCAGGGCCCTCTCTTCGTTTGAAAGTGACCTTGGGACTCTGGCCACCCTGTCCTGTGGGTTCCTACTCATGTCAGGGTTCACCCCCTCCCTAGAGCGTTTTTCTTATCTTTGTCCCTGGAAATCTCTCCCCGTCTCCTTTGTCACTTAGAATCACATGCCTCTCTCCTCACAGACCTATTGATAAGTCTTCTCTACCTTGGTTTGTCAGGTTCAGACCCAGCCTCCAGCTCCAGCTCCACTGAAACCCCAGCAGGGGCACCAGGTAATATCACCAGTGACACGGGTTGTGGGGTCCCTGGGCCGGATGGACGCTCCAAAGCCTGACAATTTATTTAGTGTGATCTGCCAATCTGCAACACAGGGCATCACCCAGGAGCTTGTTAGAAATTCGAATTTGGGGCACCACCCCAGATACCGAAATCTAGTCTGCATCTAGTCTGCAGGTGAATCATAAGCTTGTTAAAGTTTGAGAAGTTATGTGGCTTGGAGAAGGAAGGTTTGGGGAACAGAAATCACAGCCAGGACAGACTCCAGAAAGATGATAACCAGAGATAGGAGAGGCAGCCTGGCCTCTAGGGTCTGTAAGGTTCCTCTGGCATTATCATCATTTAAATGTGAGCTCCAATGAGGATGGAGTTATTTTCCTTACTCCAAGAATGGAGGAACAAAGGCCAGATAGAATGGTAAAATTTGTGGTAGGAGCAAAACTAAAACCAGTTTAAAATTAAAACCCATGGGGCACCTGGGTGGCTCAGTGGGTTAAAGCCTCTGCCTTCAGCTCAGGTCATGATCCCAGGGTCCTGGGATCGAGCCCCACATTGGGCTCTCTTGCTCTGCGGGGAGCCTGCTTCCTCCTCTCTCTCTCTCTCTGCCTGCCTCTCTGCCTGCTTGTGATCTCTGTCTGTCAAATAAATTTAAAAAAATTAAAACCCATGAGATTGTATAGGACACCTATTGCCCAAGAACATCCTTGGGGCAGTGGTTTTCCAATTTTTAAAAAAGCTAAGGAATGCTTTCTTCGAACAAAATACTGTGCAACACCCCAAAAGCACAAAGTGTGCAAAAGTGGAATTGTCCTGATGGGTGTTGGAGTGGTGAGCTGAGATGCCTGCATTTTACCACCCCCACTTCCCATGGCTCAGTGTCCTCCATTACCACCCTGAACTCTAAGCTCTGGAATTCTAAGGAATTCCCAAACTCCCCCCACTGGGACAAACCCTGCTATTAAAAACAAAACAACAACCAAAAAACCCATGTAACCTCTCATGGAGGAGATCCCCGAAGAGATGGAACGGAAAGAGGGGTTGGGTGGGATGCTGGCAGCTCCAGTAATCCAACAGTGTGGGCTTTTAGGATGGGAAAAACATTACCAAGAGAAAGGGACCAAGAAGTGGGAATAAGGGTAAGGGTGGAGGTTCTCACCAGCTCCTTCCTCACAACGAGAGGGAAGACCCTGGTCTCCCCCAGCCTGTGCCATTGTACCTTGGTGCTCTGGGCACAGGAGAAGGAGTAAGGAAGTGTTGGGGACACCACTGCCATCCCTGATCTTCCTCCCTCCCCAGCACCTTTCCCCAGCTCCCAAGGTCTGCTTCTCTAACCTCCCTAGCATCTCTTCAAAGTCTCCTCTTCTTGGGGAGCCTGCGTGGCTCAGTTGTTAGGCGTCTGCCTTCAGCCCGGGGCCCTGATTCTGGGTCCTGGGATCAAGCCCCATGTTGGGATCCCTGCTCTGTGAGGAGCCTGCTTCCCTCTCTCCCACTCCCCCCGCTTATGTTCCCTCTCTGGATGTCTCTCTGTCGGTCAAATAAATAAAATCTATTTTAAAAAAGAGAGGGAGGGAGGAATCAAAGTCTCCTCTTCTCTAGATCTTTTGTCACTACCAAGGTTCACTGTGTCACAATTTTTCTGCTTACTGAATAGGGTTTTTTTAACTGAAGAATCGTATATTCGCATGGTATACAATTAAATTTCCTTCCCAATCCCAATCTCCTGGTCTCTCTCCCACAGAGACTTTCATCGTTAAAATGCATTTCTAAATCCTTTTGGGGCCTTTAATGCATTTATGGGCATTAAATATATTTGTGAGTATGTGTTTTTGTGTATGTGTGTGTGTAGGTGCTGTTCTTTTAATTACACATAAGGGAGCGATCTATAGTATTTTCCTGAACCTGGCTTTTTTTTAACTTAACAGAATATCCTAGTAATATTGACATATGTAAGACTGATTCCTATTTATTCCATCCTGCAGATGTACCTTAATTTATTTAACTAGTCCTCATTAAGGGACATTCCCATTCCTTATTAATTCTTCCCTAAAAGTATAACAGTTTCCTAAATGGCCATTCCTTCCCCAGTGTTTCTCTTTTCTATCCTTTCTGCTCATTACCTTGCAAAGCTCAACTTTGTTCTAAAGCCATCAATGTCTCCTCATGGCCTTTGTTTGTTATTCAAAAGTCAATAAAACCTAGGGGCCAATTGTGTGTGTTCTGAGGTCAGGCAGTCCTGTGTTTGAATCTTGATTCTGCTCATTAGTGATGTTGGGCAATTTGATCTCTATGCATCGGTTTCCTTACTTTGCAAAATAAGTGTGCCCAGTTCTTAGAGTTGCTATGAGTAGTGAGTGGGTCAGTGCCAACACTGTGCACTCAAGAGGTGGTAATTACTCTTATATTCTCACTCACTCTTTAGCCAGACCACCCTTTACCTACTTTTTTCCTATGCAAATTTTGAGTATTATTTTTGAGTATTAGTTAAGAACATCAGGGACAAGGTTTCCAGCATTCATATCCTGACCCTACCACTTACTCAGGCAAATATTGAACACTTACGTGCCACAGTTTCCTCATCTGCAAAAAATAAATGTAGTTTTTGTTTTACGGGGTCTCATGCAGACTGAATACATTTAGGATGAAGAAGTATTTAGGATGGTGTTTGATACATATGAGGCACTTGGTATGTGTGAACCATTATTATTCTACACTCAGACCAAATGGTCCACTTGATGTATCCCCAAAGGCAGCTAAACATGCACCTGGTGTACCAACGAATTGTTCAATACAGGGGCCCATTCTGATTGTCTTACACCCAGTCCATTGCACCTGTTAAATATTTTGAATACCATCTTCTCCCCAAAGAGAGAGTTTCATGTCTGCCCTTAATCATACTGCTTCTTCAACCAACAACAGCCTGTCACTCATCAAAATCCCAGCCCTCCGTCAAGGCCCACCTCAATCCCACCAACTTCCTGAGTTCTTCTCTGCTTCCTAACCCGAGACCAAGTCCTCACATTTTCCTGACTCTTGTCACGTCACCCTTGCCAGAGCTGGGCTTGCATTCACAGTGTCCTCCTTCAAGAGCAGGTCTAATGGCCTCTTTGTGTTTTCCCAGACCACACATCCTGGCACTCAGGGTGGCTTAGCCAGCAGAGCCAGTTCGGCTCACGGAGCGTTGCTAAGTCCATCCCGTGTCACTCTCCATGAATATTTACCAAATAGAAATGAGTGAATACCTGAAAGGAAGAAGGAAGGGAGAGTAAAACAGAGTCCCCTGTGGGGACACAGGACAACCTCTCTTCCAGTTCTTTAGGCCTCACCTGGAGTAGAAATCAGAGCAGGTTGGATCCTTGCACAAAACAAGAAAGAGGTAGGGGCTGGCACACTTTATAACCAAGTCACACAATGTGTTCAAAACTCACTACTGGCCACACACTGTGCGATATGCTCTCCCAAGGGTGTCAGAAGCTGAACACTTTCTCTGAGACTGCCAAGCAACAGCACAGGCCCACCTCCGACAGCAGCTCTGACAGCAGGGAAACAACGGAGAAGGACTGGGAGAGGACTGGCATACCCAAGGCTGGAAGGCACCATGAGTATGACTTGCTCACTCAGGAGGACACAGGACCTGACTCATCATCTGAGGAGCAAGCAGAGTATGATCTTGTCACTCCGGAAAGCACAGTGCCTGCATCTGAGGACAACACAGTGTATATGCAAGTAGTCCTTGACTTACAGGTGAGCTCTTTGAATCAGTACACCTTCCCTCCTCCTCCACTTCTAGAACCATCCATTAACTGGGATTACTAGTCCCTCCAAATGGGAGCCAGAACCAGCAGCACATGGGCAGATAGCTGTGGCTCTATCTATGTTTACCAAACCTTGGGGTCCCTTGGAGTGAAGGTGCTCATCCTCAGCTCCCAATCTTGGGCCATTGATAAGGGAGGTGTGAGCAACCAGAAGCACTTCCCCACTGCACGAAGGCAGCCACCACCCTCTGTATGAAACCTAAACCTGGGGGGGTATCCCCTCTCCTTAAGGGCTGAACGTGAAACTCTGGAAAGCTCTTATCTGGTGATTACGGATACTCTGATGTTGGTCTATTACAGGGAAATACCCCAGTTCCTGAGCAGAAAGAGAGTTCAGCCACAGTCTACAGCTGTGTACAGATACATCAGAAGGTGAGAACAATTTTCTCTGGATCCCAAGGTTCCTAAAGCAAGGAACTATTGCGTAGACCATTTTAACTGAAAGTCCTAGATCCCCATGGCAAAGGAGCTTAAGTTCTCTCCACTAAGCATCCCCCTGACACACTCCATGGTCAACAGAAATGCTTACACAAATATTTCTGAGTCACATCTGTTTGGCCAAAGGCTGAATGTTTCTAATTGATTTAATAATGTTTTGTATTGATTATTCTTAACACTGACCAGAATGAGAAGCTGTAAACACAAATACTGCATGATCTATGTATATTTCCAAATTTACTTCCAACCCTATCTTAATCCACCACTATGGCAATTTCCCAAAACAATTGGAAATTAGCCAATAGTCCAATGTCAAGATTTTTTGGAAAATGTGCTATTAACTATAACACATTGGTTTTATTGTGATGTTGAAAGGTCCCTTAATGGTAGAATTTACCATTAAATAATAATAATAACTAACTTTCATATCAAGTTTATAAAACATGGACAAACATATTTTCATGTGATCCCTAGGACACCTCTACAAATGTGTTATCATCCACATTTTCTAGCAAAAGAAGCTGAGATTCGCAGAAGCTAAGTTTGCCTAAGGTCACACAGACAGTAGCTGGACTTTCAGTATTAAAAACCAGAAAGAAGGGCGCCTGGGTGCCTCAGTCAATTAAGTGTCTGCCTCCAGCTCAGGTCATGATCCCAGGGTCCTAGGATTGAGCCCCACATTAGGATCCCTTCTCAGTGGGGAATCTGCTCCTGCCTCTCCCTCTGCTGCTCCCACTGCTGTGCTCTCTTTCTCTCTGTCAAATAAATAAATAAAATCTTTTAAAAATATAAAAATACAGGGTGCCTGGGTGGCTCAGTCAGTTAAGCATCTGCCTTCGGCTCAGGTCATGATCTCAGGGTCCTGGGACTGAGCCACATCTTGGGGTCCCTGCTCAGCTGAGGAATCTGCTTCTCCCTCCCTCTCTCCCTCTGCCCCCCTGACCCAGCTCGTGCTTTCTCTCTCTCTCAAATAAATAAAAAAAATAAATCTTTTTAAATCTTCTTCCTCCCTCTCTCCCTCTGCCCCCCTGACCCAGCTCATGCTTTCTCTCTCTCTCAAATAAATAAAAAAAAAAAAAATCTTTTTAAAACAATACATATAGGGGCACCTGGGTGGCTCAGTGGGTTAAAGCCTCTGCCTTCAGCTCTGGTCGTGATCCCAGGGTCCTGGGATCGAGCCCCGCATCAGGCTCTCTGCTCAGCGGGGAGCCTGCTTCCTCCTCTCTCTCTGCCTGCCTCTTTGCCTAGTTGTGATTTCTCTCTGCCAAATAAATAAAATATTAAAAATAAAATAAAATAAAATAAAATAAAACAATACATATATAGGGGTGCCTGGGTGGCTCAGTGGGTTAAAGCCTCTGCTTTCAGCTCAGGTCATGATCTCAGGGTCCTGGGATTGAGCCCCACATCGGGGTCTCTGCTCAGCTGGGAGCCTGCTTCCCTTCCTCTCTCTCTCTGCCTGCCTCTCTGCCTACTTGTGATCTCTGTCAAATAAATTTTTTTAAAAATCTAAAAAAACCCCAACAATACATATTTATAAGTAAAAAATAAAAACCACAAAGAGTTTTAAAATAATCCTGAATAGCCTTAACCAATTAACCTTGACCTGAATCCAGCTGCCTGCTCCACTTTCACTTCCCTGAAAAGATTGGGTTCGTATATACTTTTTGTTTTCAAATCTCCCCCAGAATTCCCTCCCTGTTTTTCCTCCTTGTTTTAACATGCTCAAACAAAAATTTTTTAAAGATTTATTTGCTTATTTTGCGGGAGGAGGGTGCAGAGGGAGAGAGAGAATCTTAAGCAGACTCCCTGCTGAGCACAGAGCCAGACACAGAGCCCTTTCTCACGACCCTGAGATCATGACCTGAGCCGAAATCAAGTCAGATGCTCAACGGACTGAGCCACCCAGGCACCCCCAAACAAGATTTTAAAAAAGTAAAACTCAAAGGTTTTCAGTTATGCTACTTCTCTGTGATGGATGCATCAATCAATAGATACTTATTGAACATCTTGTGTTTGTCTGGAACTAGGCTAGATGCTATAGGATTTAGATATGGTGAAGGCACTATCCTTAACCTTGAAGACCTGTTATCTTATCTGGCTGTCAGTGGAGGAGGCATGGAGAAGATTCAATCACCTAGAAGGGAAATGAAAACGCTCTACATACTACTTGTGAGGTGTGCCGTTCCCTAGGGTTTTCCAGACATTGGAAGTGGGAGATATCACTGCACTGGGGTAGACAGGAAAGCCTTCATGAAGGAAAAAAAAAAAAAAAAAAAACTTGTATTGGACCTTAAAAGGTGGAAAGAACTTGCTCAGTAAGCATCTGTGCAGACATGCAGCTCCGTTCAGCCATCGTCTACCTCATGTCCTGCCTTGTGGAAGGTCGCCTATGTTTAGCCAACAAGGTACTTCACCTGTGGCCTTGAGACCTCATCTGTACAGTACACTATACTCCCAAAGCTGCTTTCTACTCCAACCTGGCCCTTTGTGTTTGGGCCACTACTGGTCTATCTTAAAGTCGTGGACATCAGTCTTTACTCTGAGTTTCAGAATGGCCTTGAGTCACCACGGGTCTGGTGGGTCCTGCATGGTTCCCACACCACCCCAGGGACTCCAGATCCCTGCAACCACCCTCACTCACAACCTAAGTGGACATGAACGCGTTTCCTCAGCTGGGGTCTTAACAGAATTTACCCCTTGCCTTCAGAATTTTCAGGACCATGAGTCCTGACTCTGGGTCCCCTGAGGCTGTCATTGCCCACTTGGTCAGGAACTTCTCAAACCTGCCTGAGCCATTATTTTCTGACACATGTCTCTGCATGATATCTCAAAGGTTTATGCTATTCCCGAGCTATTCCTGACACCCTGGCGCCCTCTCTGCATCAGCTTACACCTCACCTGCTCCTTGGGGCCTTCCCTGAACAAAGAGTCCTCAGAACCCTGGGAACATGAAGTCTGAGGGTCTGAACCATTACTTTACAGCATAACCTCTACCATCTGGAATGTCTTTCTCTAGATGTTTGTCTTGCTTCTCCAGCCAGGGCAGAGACTGAGTTCATTAGACACTTCTTGAGAGCAAGGCCTTTTATTCCCATTTTTGTATCCCCTCAACGTGCTGCACTAAACTGCCCTCTATCTGCCTTACAGAAAGCCTTGCCAACTTCCCAGTAGGAGGTTCTCCAGAAATGCCTGCAGTCAGCTTGATGGACTGTTCCATCCCAAGGCCAGTCCATATGACCTGGACTCTTACAGCATGGACCAGTCTTAGCCTGGCCTGACCGTCCTCTCTCAGCAGCACAGGGTCAGGGAAACCAGGGCTTCCCGGGCTTTGTTAACAATATGCTTTGTGTCTTTTTGCTCACAGGTGGTGCCACCACCAAAACAGAATGATCCTGAGTCTTCTGAAATCCCTACCTATGAAAATCTCACCTGAAAAGAAAAGCAGCTGCTGCTTCTCTCCCTGTAGTTGGAAGATCTCCTGGAAGGTGTAAGGCCTGGAGCTCTTATAGACAGAAGCACTTCAGAACTGCCTTCAGTGTCTCCAAGATACCTGAATTTGACCCGCCCCCTTCCCTCCACCCCTGTGACTTCTCAAATCTATGAAAAGATCAGACATAGGCTCTGTCTTGGAGTCCCCGGCCTTCAAGAAGTCCCTGCTCTGTGCATCTCCTTGTGTGTTTCTACAGTTTAGAGGCACCAACTCAGACTCTGCCAGGACTGGTCCAGTGTTGTTGAAAGGACCCTGGACCTTTACACCATCTTCTAAGCAGCTGCTAAAATGAATCCAATGGATATTCTCACTCATGGACACAAAGATCCATGTAAAATCATGTCCACTGTACTATCTTTTTAAATAAAAGGACAAAAATAATGTAAATGTCCATTTAATAGGAATGTGGTTAAATGCGTGATAGTGAACCCGTGTGACACCAAGCCCTGCCACTTTTGTAAAGAAAGGAAAGACCAGGGGGGCGTGGGGGGCCCAGTGGTTAAGCCTCTTCCTTCAGCTAAGATGTTGGCCTGGGAGCCTGCTTCTCCCTCTTCCTCTGCCATTCCCCCTGCTTGTGCTCTCTCTCACTCTCTCTGTCAAATAAACAAATTAAATCTTAGAAAGAAAGAGAGAGAGAGAGGAAAGAAGGAAGAAAGGAAAGGAAAGGAGGGAGGGAGGGAGGGAGTACCAGTATGTGCTAATATGAAATACAGTCTGGGGCGCCTGGGTGGCTCAGTGGGTTAAGCCTCTGCCTTCGGGTCATGATCTCAGGGTCCTAGGATCGAGCCCCACATCGGGCTCTCTGCTCAGCGGGGAGCCTGTTTGCCTTCCTCTCTCTCTGCCTGCCTCTGCCTACTTGTGATCTCTGTCTGTCAAATAAATAAATAGAATCTTAAAAAAAAAAAAAAGATATACAGTCTAAGGATGAAAAGAAGCAGCCCAGGACAGTGTGTATCACATGCTACCGGTTAGATAAAGAAGAAGTGTGTATCTATATGCTTGAATAGTTGTACAAAAGTTCCGAAAGGAAATACGAAATACTTATCAGTGGCTGCCTCCAGAGAGTGAATTGGGTTGTTGTTTTTACTGCATACTTTTTTGTACTGTGGATTTCTATTTCTAACCACATATGTGTATCATTCTTTTGATATATTTTTAAGTGCTTAAAATGCCTCTTCCATATAAGCGTCCCATATTTACCTCAAAGAACTTCACCCCTTGTTGTCAGGTCTGGATGCAGAACAGCCATAGCATCTCTCCTTTCCCCCCAGCTATGGCTCAGCCCTATCCCCCTGCCTGTAAGTTGTACTACCTTTGACTTACATTCATGACATTGTAGTGTACATTTGTGTACTGCACATACGTGCACCTGGAAGCTCACATATGTCCTTTAATGTTGTGCTTCTGCTGTCGCGCTCTCCTGCATGTGTCCTGTGGAGTCTGTATGCTTTCTGTGTCCTGCAGTGGGTACTCCCGGGGACTAAGCAGTGCTTCATACACAGCAGGAGCTTAATTACTGCTTCTTCACTGGTTGGTCATTGCATGAATAATTATCCTCATAAGGCATTATTACAGAAGCTCAGTAAAGACATACAATATGATAATGTTGTGCATTATTACACTCTAGAATACAGCATCCCCGAAAGCCCTGGGAGAGACCATGGGGTCTCTTCTGCTCCTTTAATAAGCTGACCAGCCCAAGATCTACACAACTCAGGTTGCATGAAAGGCCGGGTCAATGGTCAGTGTCTCTCGTGTTCATCTGAACTGCCCCAACCCCCATTGTTCCCAGCTCCCTCTGCTCACCAAACTCCTGACTCTAGCGCTGAGTTGCCAGTATGTGCTTTGGAGCCCCCAGGCTCCTTTTGCATATGTTTTCCTGGATTTTACCTTTGACACCTGCTCCAAAATGTGGTCCACCCACACTTGTCTCCAAGAGGAAGCTAGCTGGCCAGCCAAAGAGCTCCCAGGGGAGAGGGATCAGGAGGGTATGAGATGAATAAGGATAAGCTGTGACTATCCTCTCATGAGACTGAATGGCCTGGGATCTGGGATCATCTGCTTCAGTGTGAACAAGGCTGGAAGACACCGATAACTTGCAGGGAATCCAGACCCCTCTCCAGTAGGAATTAAACAGACATGTGTTTATTGATGGACACAAGTGCCCTTTGGCTCCTATAGAGAGGAAAAGTACAGAATATGGAAGGGACACAAAAATTTAACTCAGAAAAGAAATTTAGAATGCCTCTGAATGACAGCATGGTTTTATATTAAATTCCCACGTTAAATACAGAGTGGGCAACTGAGGAACCAGGCTCCATGTGATAGCCATAGCTGGGGTCTCTGAGTAGGACCTCTTCCAGCTCACAAGCATCCCCTTGCTGGGCTCAGCCAGAGTCTCGGCTCTTGTCCCCACAGCCTCATGGAAGAGAAGTGGCCTGAGACTCAGGGGAGCCCAGCAGAGGGTCTAGTTCTCAGCTGCTCAGGCGGCTGAACCCTTGCTCCAGCATACGCCGTGGGGAGCACTCATCAGGACTCAGAACTTAAAGAGAATATGGTTTCTACTTGTGAAGAATTTGTGAAGATGCTAAAACAGATTTCCAATAATGTGTTTTTGTAAATCATATATCATACTGTAGGCAAAGCTGGTCTCACTGTCCAGTTATCAGGACGGAATGGGCTCAGGATGATCTTTCCACTCAGAGGTCAGCTTGCTCTGCACAGTCTAGTCTCACTCCTGCCCTCTCTCCCTCGTGATCAAGTGGCCAGAGGTGAGGGTTTAATGTGTGGTGGGGGAGTTTTTCATCTGTATCTGAGTAAAGCCTAGGCCGGGCCCTCCTGGAGAAGCTGCCAGCAGCTCACCGCTAATTAGCCCATCCTCAAGGGTGGGTGGGGGGGCAGGGGGGCTGTTTCTCTGAGTCACCATATCTTTCCTCCCTCTTTGGAAGATGGACCTGGGCAAGGGGAGAGTCTAGAAATGTGGTCTTTCCTGATTAGAGAGGAGGAAAGATGAGTCACACATTAGAAAACCAGAGGAAGGGATCGTAATGCTCGTAATAAGAGCAGCCTGCGCCGGCATAGCACTTGATAAACTCGCTGTGTGGCTGTCGACTGGCTTTGCAGTCTTCGATGAACCACCCAATGGTCTACCCATTCTCGTCCAGTCTGTAAGTTGAGAGATATTATTTAAAAGAGTCACTCTTACTAGAAATCATTTTCGAAACAAGATATAGACTATAAACAAACTCCCATGTCCTCTCTAGACTGGGCACCATTCTGTAGACTCATGTGGTATCATCCATTGCTCTGATTCCCAAAGCAACGCTGGGATGTTCAGGGAGGGAAGAACAGCTACAGCAACTAGGAATACACGCAGAAGTTCTCCAGCTCCCTGCGGCTCAGTCGGGCAGGGTTCTGGGCTTTGAGTTGTGTCTTTCCAACCTGCAGAAGAAAAGAAGAACTTTAGACCCTCTCCCGCTAGGAGATCCTCATAGCAACCTTGAGAGGCATGAATTATTACCACCATTTTACAGATTAAGAAATGAAGCTTGGAGTTCTAGAACAAATAACGTAAAGGAGGAGCTTGAAACCAGTTCTTCTGGCTCCAATTCTAGTGTTTTCTTAACAGTGACCCAGCCCTAGGTTGCACTGGCTCACACGGTGTCCTCTACAACCCTGGGCTGTCCAGCTAGCTTTGATGTGGGGCTACAGCTGAAATTCCAGGAATTCGAGCAGGCACCCACCTACCTTCTCCCTTATGACCACCGGCAGCATCTTTATTGGACCGCAGGTGGAAGCTCCGATGTACCATGAGGCTAGTGGGTGGGAATGCCCTCCATGCCTCAAATTCTTCTAGGTATAATGGGAATTATAATTATATCTACCTCATGGCATTCTATGAGGATTAAATGAGATAATTCACATGAATTATCTAGCCACTAGCAGGCTACCAAACACATAATACACCCTCAATAACCATTGAGTTCCTATTTTTCATTCCCCAAATGGCCTGATGGGACTCAATGCAGCCACCAGGCTCAATGGTCACTTTACAGTGTCCATTCCAGAATCAACTTAAGATTATCTGTGTCCCAGAATGGTTCCCAATTACTTGCTAACTTTGGAAAATCATTTAGATTTATTTATCCTCCCTTCTCTGCACCCTTGTCCCACACACCCGTGGAAAGGCGACATGTCCAGTGTACAGCCCCCAGCTGAGGAACTAGCTGGAGGACAGCCCTAATTTAAAATTCAAGGTCCAGGATGCCTGGGTGGCTCAGTTGGTTAAGGGGCTGCCTTCGGCTCAGGCTCAGGTCATGATCCCAGCGTCCTGGGATCGAGTCCCACATCGGGCTCCGCAGGGAGCTCGGCAGGGAGCTGGCTCAGCAGGGAGCCTGCTTCTCCCTCTGCCTCTGCCTGCCTCTCTGTCTGCCTGTGCTCCCTCGCTCTCTCTCTCGCTCTCTCTCTCTCTGACAAATAAATAAATAAATAAATCTTTTAAATAAATAAATAAATAAAATAAAATTCAAGGTCCCCAATAAGAGTCCAACCCTAACACATGCTCTGACCTTGAATTAGACCCTTGCTTTCCTTGGACCTCAGTTTCTTCATCTCTAAAATGAAAATGTGGGTAAGAAGATCCCTCGGGGGCACCTGGGGGGATTCAGTCGGTAAGCATCTGTGGCTCAAGTCATGATCTCAGGGTCGGGCTCCCAGCTCAGCACGGAGTCTGCTTCTCCCTCTGCCTCTTTCCCCGATTGTGTGCTGTCTCCCTCTCTCAAATAAATAAAATCTTTTAAAAAAGGAAAGAAGATCCCTAAAATCTCTACAACTCTGAGACTCTGTGCATGGCTTTTTCATGAGTGTTCAATTTCAAGGATTTTCTATGGGCCCTGAACCCATTCAGAAGGAGGTCCAGAATCTCACCTCTTCATAGATGGTATAACTGAAGGAAGAGCTCTGTTTCTTCTTTTTGGATTCAGACTGGAAATTCAGAGGGTAAAGAGTGCTTAACTTCAAGTCAGGAAACATCCCACTGCTCCCTAATGTGAGAGGTCCCCAAAGAGACTCAGGGCCCCCCTCAAAAAAAAATCCCTGAACCCACAGCCAGGGGTGAATAGAATCTTCTACCCCAAGAGTAAATAATGGGGTTTATGGTTTCCAGAGAAGCCACAATACACTTACGTATGACCTGACATTTCTGAACCCGAGTCAGAGGTTGGTATCCTACACCCACATACCTCTCAGATCCACACTCACACACATTCCCAGCGTGCACACACATACACATACGCCCATGTCCTCAGACCATGCATCTCATCAACACATCACACACACATACACACATACCCCTAGTGTAAGCACTTCTGGCACACACATCCCTGACCGTGGTGAAACCCTAGAAACATTGGAATTCAGAGGCACTTGCAGTACTAGGTAGAGTCTCCTTAACAGTAGCAAGCACGTGACGGCGGTGCCCGTGACCATCCCCAGGGCCATGCCCTGTAGCATAGAACTAAAATGTAACTATCTCTCATGGTGGAATCTTGAGAGAGTGAATGACATATTGGAAGGCGGGTGAATAAAAAGTCTGAAAACCTGTTTTAAACCTCTCCCCCATTTGACCCCGACCCGATGTACTCAACACTCCCACAGTTCAGTATATTCCCAACTTCCCGTACTACCGTGTTAAGTTTATGTTGTCCTGCTATGACTCCAGCCTTGGAAATACCATTCTTCCAACTCCCCTCCCACTCAAGGTGAAAAGATCACCATGGGCACCAGGTTCACCAAAGAGCTGTGAGCTCAGCTTGGAGCAGGATTTGAGGGGGCTGTGATGGGTTGCCTCAGCCCACCAACCAGCAGATGACTAGCTAGAACCTTATCTGGTTTCCTGAAAGTCAACATTGTGTCTCTCTGGGTCTGGGCTACTCCTCTGGCTCTGGGGTATATTCCCCGACCTTGGAAAGCCTCTATACCCCTCCATAGCCTCAGCTGGCCTACTAGGGACAGTGTGGTCTCTCTGGACAAAGTACCACCTTTCTGTCTGATTGTCCTTGTCCCATAGAAACTCCTAGAGACGCCTTTCATCCACTGTTCTCTTAGTCTCATTTCTAGTTGGCCCATTAACATTTAAATCCAGCCATTTAACCCAATCTGCTCAGATACACACAAGGGAAGACAACTCATGGGGCGGTGCACACATACTCGGCAAGCTCACGTGCAAGTGCAGATCCACACCTGCCTCCTGGGCACTGGAGGAGGAGACTCACCTTCCGGGAAGGCTGTACCAGTGCATACAACGTATTTGTTTCTTGTGATGTGGGAGCTGAGGACTAAGAAGAGAAATAAAAGCATTTCAGAAGCATAGATCCAGCAGAATCCTAGGGAGGGAGGTCATCTCTTCCACCCCTCCCCCCAACCCTGCCCAGACAGAATCTCTAAGCACTAGTGAAAGGAACCCTGGACCCAGGAGGTCAGACAACCTGATTACACTTACTCTGTCCAAGTGTTCTCTCCTAACCCTTACGATACACCTACAGGAGAGGAATGATCATCATCGGCCCCATTCTACAGATGAGGCTCCAAAAAGGTAAATGGCCCAAGTCAGACAGTATATTCACAGTAGTAGTAGAATTTAAACCCCCAGACTCACCGGAGGTCTTTCCTCAACACCTCAATGCCTCCCGTTGGCAACATGCCTTCCTTCTCTGCACCTGAACCAGGTGTCCTCAGAGAAAGGTAGCCATCCTCCTTCTAAGGAGCCCCAGAGGAAGAGGCTGCTTCTCACTCAACATCTCAGTCTGAGATGAGCTCTCCCGTGCATTCACTGAGATTCGTCTTGTGGGAATCCCATGTGGCTAAAGCCAGAAAACTAGCAGGTATCAGTCACTCTTACATCTCTCTTTAATGCTCTTGGACTTTGACCCACTGTCAGTGAATCACATGATCTTATGGGAAGCAGAGGGGGTACCCCCCAACTTCCCCTTCCCTCTATCTCCACTTTCTCCTCTTCCTCCTTCTGTTGATCTTTCTCTGAAGCCTATCACCATGCCCCAAGGATTTTCTCTGCCCGGCAGCTTAGCCACCAAACCGAGGCGGTTACTGCTTCAGGACTTAATTATTTAAAAAATAAAAAATAAATGTCATATTTATTAGAACTTTTTCATCACTGGCCACCAAGAGGCAGTGTTTCCCTTGAGAGAGATGCCCCAGCCTGGGTTATCGATAATGTCATTTTAGCTGTCAAAATTTGAGGATGCTTCTCCAGTTTATGGTGAATTTCTATAACCCCAGAATGTTGGAGACAGGGAGAGGGCAGGTGGAATGGGAGGCTCAGAAGGCCTTAGCTCGGCTCTGTGGCCTGGAACACACTAGTTAACCTGTGTCTGTCTCCTCATCTGCAAAATGGAGGTTGTATTAGACCCACTTCATGAGGCTGTTCTGTAAGATTCATTAAGAAAAGGACACAGTCAGTACATAATAAATGTTATTGTTGGGGGCCTGGGTGGCTTAGTCAGTTAAGCATCTGCCTTCAGGGCAGGTCATGATCCCAGGGTCCTGGGATAGAGCCCCATGGCAGGCTCCCTGCCCAGCAAGGAGCCTGCTTCTCTCTCTCCCTCTGCCTCTCTCCCCTGCTTGTGCTTTCGCTCTCTGTATCCCTATCAAATAAATAAATTTTTTAAAATTGTTATTGTTAAGGCATAATAAGATAAAAGAGGACAACCCAGACGCATTCTTCCCTGAAAACAAGTATAATAAGGAGCAGAAATTAAAACAAAATACAAAACAAAACAAACACACTATAAGGTCGGAAGTAGGGGAAGAGAAAAGAGAAGCCGAGTCCCCTCACAAGCTTCCTCCCCCTACCGGCTATCTGGGCCACGCCTGCCGCCAGGCATGGAAATGAAGACCTACATCAGACTTTCAAGCTCTGTTCAGCTCTGCCAAGACACTCCAGAATCACAGAGATCTTTTCCAACATCTTAATGCAGCTGAGGCCACGCTGTCCTTTAGACCCTAGGAGCACCAAGCTTTTATTCTGCCATTCAGGAGTGTGAGCTTCTGGAAGGCCTTAGGAAGCCCCATAGACAGGCCTGGAATGGGTTCGAGAAACCATAGTGGTACCTGGGACTGGATCATAGAGTAGATGGTGCTTCCTTCTCCGGGGGGATTCTGCCTCTGCGTCTGCACAAGAAAGAGCAAAGGGGCACGCGGTCGGATGGCCATGTTTGTCCAGATTGGGGTTGGGTGAGGAGAGACAGAGCAAACGAGGGGCGCGCGGAAGCTGGTGAAGGAGGTGGTCATCAGTCACCCCAGGATAGGGAGTGACAGTAGAGAAAGCAACTCACACTGGAGTAGTTACTGTCCCATGCAAGGAACCCCCCAAGTGTGAAGGGATTGCACCGGGCGACCCTGTCCATGAGGGCTCCGATCACCAGCTTTACTTCGGTAACTTAGAAACTTGCCTTTGCTGACTTCTCAGCCAGATTTGCCATGTAACCACAGATAATGGGCTGAGCCCTGAGCAGGGCTGTGATCTGAGCCTCACCTCAGGGCCTGAGCCTCCTTGTCTAGATCCAGCCTTGATGCAGAGTTTGTCCTAGGCCCGAAGTCAGCCCCTGGGCAGCTGCAGAGCTGAGTGAAGCCTTGGACCGAGGCCAAAGGCAGGGAGACCATGCCTTTCCTGTTCCCCTCCTGCCCACAGGAGTCAGGTTTGGAGGTGTTTTACCCCTGAGCGCCTATTGCCAGGTTGGGCTCGCATGGGGAGTAAGAGGGGGCCAGCAAGAGGAAGGAGCTCAGAGGGAGCAGAAAAAAGCCTGCTGTCCTTGGAGCTCGAGAGTCATGGGCATCTGGCAAGAAACGAGAGTGGAGTGTCTCCAGAAAGGTCAGAACAGGGCCCCAGAGTAAGAGCACATGAACTTGAGATTTGGGCCTTCAGACCAAACCCTGAAGCCCGTGGGGAGAAGCCAGCAAGGGATGAGGCCACGGAGGGAGGAGCTCCCAAGTCAGAGGCAGAGGCCTAAATCCCCAAGAGATTTCTTTTCTTTTTCTTTTTCTTTTTTCTTCCTTTTTTTTTTTAGAATTTTTTTTTATTTTTTTATAAACATATAATGTATTATTAGCCCCAGGGGTACAGGTCTGTGAATCACCAGGTTTACACATTTCATAGCACTCACCATAGCCCAAGAGATTTCTTATCCTCTAACTAGCTATTTTCCACTCTTCCCCTGAATTTACCTAAATGCTGATGACCTAGAAGATGACATAAAGTCATCCTCATTTTGTGGGAGGAAAGGTAATTTGTCGTGAGCATTTGGGCTTCTAGCTGTAGGTAGACACATTGGCTCTCAGGCATTCGTCCCAGTGGCTGGTATTGATGGGAGAGACAAAGTCTCCTTTGTGTCTCACACCCCAATATTCCGTGAATGGGGAAAGGAAACGGGCCGGGGAAGCTGCCCCGATTCCTGATTCCCATGGGGCCCAGACCTGAGGGAAGAGGCTTGCCTGTTCCACGAGGCCTCACACATGTGATAAAGCTGGAGATCCCACCACTCTGACTTTCTGTCTCACCACCTCAGGTCGAGCTCCAGGAATGGGGGTGGGAAGAGGGCCCTTCCCATCCCTCCCACCCTCCCCACTGGGCAGTTAGGTCCTGCCTTCCCCCAGGCCTGTCACCACTTCCTGCCCTGCTTAAAAGCAGGGCAGTGGAGCTGTGCCCTCTCCAGCTCCACCCTGCATGCGGACAGAACTGGCCTCTCCCTGCAGAGGCTGGCTTGGAGAGGTTCTTCATGGATTCTCGGAGGAAGCCGAGAATTTGGCTCCTCAGTTTTGTGCTAACCTGGTTTCTCGCTCGCCCATCTCAGCCAGACTCAGGCCTCTCCCCAAAATGTTGTGGACACAGACCACTGAGCTAGCTACAACATTGTTATGCATTGGCTAGTCGGGCTGGCTTCCATCACACCCAGGGCAACAATAGAGGGACCCACAAAAGTAAACTTGGACATGCATGGGCATGAGAATTTGTGGCCAGACACAAAATACAAGGAAGCTGGATTCTTCTTGGGCCTTAGTGCAGCTGGGGAGAAACAAGGACACCAGGTGGCCATCACCCTGGGAGGGAAGAGCAGCATTCTCTGCCTTCTTCTGTGGATTTGTTGGATTCTACCCTTCTCAGCAGGTTCTCCCTTGTTTTCTGCTTGTCCTCCACAGCCAGAGCCAGGAAGGTGATGGGAAGACAGAAGGGAGGGCTGAGGACCACTTTGAGAAGACACTTATGTGGCACCCTTTATCTCCCTTCTCCTAATGACCATCCTCCCAGAAGCATCTTCCAGGCTAATGGAGAGAGACCCCCAGCCCCTCGTGTACCGTACTTGATTACACCTGTTTTGCAAGTTGTTGACGTCTTCATAAACTGTCAGAGGTTCCCCTGGGCTGATGTCTGTGGGATAAAAGCAGCAAAGACAGAGCTGCAGAGACCTCCAGAGGGCATCCTTTCCAGGCTTCTGCTTCTCACAGTCCCACCTCCATCCCAGATGGCCAAGACCTTAAGAAAGATTCTAGAAAGGAGGCAGATTAGTGCTCTCCCCAGGATGCCCACAGGAGCAGCAATCAGGCAACAGAGCAGTCCATCGGGCTGGGCAGCCCCCCAACAAACCAGCCCCCTGCAGGTAAATCTGCACATTGGCCTGCAAACATCCCGGAGGTCCCTCAGAAGGTGTGACCTGGCAAAAAGGGCCCAGCAGCTTTCCCTCCCCCAAACCTGCACACACATGTCCCAACGCTCCAGAGGAAAAGCAGGTGCTGTGCTCCCAGGTACGTGCCACTGGGGACATCAGGTCAGGCAACAGCACCTCCTGGGGACCCTCACTTACGGCACTGCTTCCTCTTCCTCCTCCACACACAGAAGCAGGTGAGGGTGGCCAGGAGCAGGATGATTAGAGAAATCACGATGAACACCAAGTAGTTCACAGAGGTGTGTTCTAGAACATGGAAAGCACAAGGCCTGAGCTTTCAGCCTCTCTCTCCCCCTTCCCACCTGTTGGCCAGAGGACTTGTTTCAGACCTGCACTCCCCCCTCACACCCCATTGATTGCACTATCAACCCTGGCTCCCGCAGTTGGGTGACTTCCCCTGACTGATGCTAAGGGCATGGATACCATTGTCTGACAGGCCTGGCTCTGTGCCCTTGGGCAACTTCCTCAACCTCTCTGGGCCTCCGTCTTCTCACTTAGAAAAGGAGATGATGTTATCTGCATAAGGGGTGGATCGTAGGATCTAATATATGTAAAGCATCGGGCACAGCAAATGGGAAGTATATCCATTCTTTTGCTAACACAAAACTCAACAAAATACATTGCACCCCACTCTGGTCCCGGCAGCCCTCCCTTCCCCTTCCTGCCACTCCTCTTCCTCCTTTGAACTTCCACATTCCACATTTGTGTCATAGGCGTAGCATGACATGGGAGCCCATCGACAAGGGAATAAGGGGAAGGAGTTCCGCGTTGCAGGTGCAGCTGGAGAGGCTCTTCACAGCATAACCTCACCTCCTCTTACCAGCAATCCTGGGAAATACGTCTTATCATCCCCACTTTACCCAAGAGAAAAACTGAAGCTCAAGAGGGTAAGGAATCTTCCTGGGATCACAGAGCTAGTGAATAATGAAACCCTAGCTGACATGACCCAAAAGCCAGGGTCCTTGTCACTCCAAATCGCTTCAGCGTGTTGGTTGATTTTTTTTGCCTAGGAATGCCTAGTTTTGTTGCCCTTATTGGGCTGTAAGTTCCTTAAGGACAGGGACAGCAAGTAGGTTTTTCCCTGTAATGCCCATGCTGAAGACACATTAAGTCTTTATTTATCTGATAAAAATTGGTGTAAACTTAACCCAAGATAAGTCTTAGGATGACCATAGGCAATAAACCAAGAACTCTCCCAGGAACCCTGTGATCAAACTGACTTTCCCATGACCCAGGGCACTGTTGTACCCCATAGTCACCTCCTGGGGAACTACATGGCTTGGGGAAGTTACCCTTCCCTGGGAGGAGGAAATAGGTCTCCATCAGTCTGTCAGAGGAAGGAAAGGATGACCAGCAGCCAGGGCAGGGCCGTGACCCACCAAACAACTAAGCTTTCCTTACATAAAGGAAAACTCACATCTCCTAGGATTCTTGATGGGGATAACAATCTTCTCAGACTAAGCTACACCTTGCTTATGGGAACTCTGTGCCCAGAGACCATGACCACCCCAGGGAGGGGCTGCAAGGGGCAACCAAGGGGTCTTATACCCAAGCATCTCTGGCATGAGTCTGATTATGGGGTCCAACATTTTCAGCCCCTATTAGTGCAAAGTGCTCCACTCACGCTTGTTGACACAGCTCTGGGAGAAGGTGTGGTTTACCCAGCTGACCGGGTTGCTGACGTTGCAAGTGTAGTTTTCCAAGCCATTGACATCAATCTGTTCCTCCAATTTGCTGAGATTGTTTGGGGTCTCGATCAGCTCCTTCCCTCTATACCAAACATAGCTCACATTGCCACCTCCGGAGACTGAGCAGGACAGCGACACTTGGCATTTCCCTCCACCCAGGACCTTCGTCTCCCCCACTGCTTCAAGGGTCCCTATGGGATCTGGAAGCAGAGATTCTGATCAGAAAGGCACTGGAAATAAAAACCTTGCAGGGGGTCAGAGGGGTAGGCTGAGCAGTCCTAGGGACTCACCAAATACAGAAACCTGGAACCGGTGATGCTTAACTTTCCCACTGTCATCAGTCACCTCCAGGAGGTACAGGCCACTGTCCCTCGGCTCAGCTGCTTTGATGAGAAGAGTTAAGTCCTTTTCCCTAAAATCGAAGATCCCTTTTAAACCGTTAGTCCACTCTTCAACCTCATTCTTCCAAGTCAGTATCACGGAAGTTTTTGAAGTTGAGTTCCTCTGTATCTTCCATTTGACAGAGTTTATGTGCTTTGTCTGTGTCGTGGGGGGTTGTAGGGAGAGCTGCATTCCCGAGACTCCGACCACAGGTTCAGCAGAATCTAGGGATTCCAGAAAATAGAACCCAGGCTGGAGGAGGCAGGAAGGGCGCCACCCTGAGCATAGCAGGCAGTTGGATATGACTTCCCTTGAGCCAAGGGGGAGGGGGCACTTGTGAGGGGACCAGAGCCTGAGAGAACCTGGAAGTGCACTTCTCTTTCTGCCTCCCCGCTCCCCCCCTCTCCGTGCCCCTCCTCTGAAGGAGCCCACCAGCCAGTAATAATAGCTAAAACCCCTGACTTTTGTCTGTGGGGCAGCAGGTTTTAAACACTTCTGTAAAATTTATAAAATACTTTATATATAAAGTTTATAAAACACTTTTATGTAAAGTTATATAAAAACATTTGAACCATGTTTAACTATGTGGTTTTCTTGGTTTTGGTTTTGTTTTTAAATTTTATTTATTTACTTCACAGAGAAAGACACAACGAGAGAGGGAACACAAGCAGGAGGAGTGGGAGAGGGAGAAGCAGGCTTCCTGGTGAGCAGGGAGGCTGATGCGGGGCTCGATCCCAGGATGCCGGGATCATGACCTGAGCTTAAGGACTGAGTCCCCCAGGCGCCCCTTAACTATGTGTTTTAACAATGACCTTGTAAGAGTTTTATCCCTATTTTACAGGTGGGAAAAAAAAAACTGAGTAGAAATTACTAAAAAGTAATTAGCCCAAGTTACACAGCAAGAAAGATGAGCTTGAAATCCAGTCAATGTAGAGGCTATAGAGGAGGCGCTTTAACCGTAACGTTATAAACACTGTCTCCGATGGGACTCCCTCCCCACGGAGCTGAGGCGACCACCGGTGACTGCTGGAAGTAAGATGAACCCTCCAAACTGAACTCATAGTTCCCTCCCCTGTCCTCCTATAGAGCTAGATTCCTAATCCTCTCTTGTAACACTTAACACAGCAAACTGGGGTCATTTCTCATTAAGGTTTGCCAATTTTGTAGTCACTAGGAAGCCTCCACAGCAATTGCTCCCTTAAGAATAATTAGAGAAAAATAAAACTTCACAGCCTTGATATATGCCCGCGGTTGTCCTCTCTAGAGATCAAGATGTGTGCTAATTCAAATGAGGCTGTGACATAGAGCTGCTAGTTTTTGCCTCCCCGAGGAAAGACCAGTGCAGTCAGGAAAGAAAAATGGAAGTTCCAGTGGCCATTTTTTTTTTAAGATTTTATTTATTTATTTGACAGACAGAGATCACAAGTAGGCAGAGAGTCAGGCAGAGAGAGAAGGAAGCAGGCTCCCTGCCGAGCAGAGAGCCCAATGTGGGGCTCGATCCCAGGACCCTGGACCCTGCGATCTTGACCTGAGCCGAAGGCAGAGGCTTTAACCCGCTGAGCCCCCCAGGCACCCCTCCAGTGGCCATTTTTGACAGGGAAGCTATGTGGTCACATAGTAAATGCAGGAAATAAAAAGGTCTGCCAGGGAGGGTCAGAAAGTATTTGGAGGAGAGAATAGGATACGGGGATTGTTACATGAACAGATCTGTTAAAATGGAGGACACTGGGAGGAGAGCAATGGAGAGGGGGCGTTTTAGACATCCATTTGCGTTATAAACAAGTTCACTCCCAACCACATCTTCACCCTGACACTTCCTCAGGAGTCAGAGTAAATAATTAAAGAAACTTGAAAAAAGAAAGAAAGAAAGAAGTTACTTGGTTGATAGATTGTATTTCTTTGCTCTTGACACTCCTAAGAATAAAAGACATAGGGTCCCGGGCACTGGGCTGGCTCAGTCAAGAGAGCACCAGACTCTCAATCTCGGGGTTGTAAATTTGAGCCCCACGTTGGGTGTAGAGATTACGTAGGGAAAAAAATCTCTTAAAAAACAAAACAAAGAGGGGCGCCTGGGTGGCTCAGTGGGTTAAGCCTCTGCCTTCCACTCGGGTCATGATCTCAGGATCCTGGGATCGAGTCCCCCATTGGGCTCTCTGCTCGGCAGGGAGCCTGCTTCCTCCTCTCTCTCTGCCTACCTCTCTGCCTACTTGTGATCTCTGTCTGTCAAATAAATAAATAAATAAAATCTTTAAACACACACACACACACACACACACACACACACACACAGGGTTCCCATTCATATTTCCATGATTGAACTGGCTCTGTCCATTGCCAAACCAGAAACCGACTGTGCATTTGTCTCCCATGGTCCTACAAATGCAAGAGGCACAATGACACATTGCACAGAGAGCCTGAGATCAATCCCCACTGGTTACAATCCAGAGTGTGACCAGGGCCCTGAAGAGTTGGGGCCCCTTTATGTATCAGACATGGTTCCTGACTCCAAAGAATTTGTGATCTGAAAGCAGAAAATACTTCTATTACACAACATAACTGTTTTATACTTAACAGTTGAGATAAATAATCACCTAAAGAAATCTAATTCTGATCATGAAGACCACATTAAGACATGCTAACTAACCCTCCCACTGAGAATAACTAGGGAAAAAATGGGCAAAGTATAAAAGCATATTTGCTAAAGGCATTAGGGAGCTAATAAAGCAGTGAAATATAACAGGGCCAAGATCTGGAAGGAGGAAACTCAGAGAGGTGAGACTAGCATTTTTGACTCCCTTTCCCAGAAGTCTTGCAATAAACTCAAAGAACTAAAGGAACACAGAGTTCAGGGTTCTCGTGTTAAGAAGAAATGGGTATACTGGGTCACCTAGGTGGCTTAGTTGGTTAAGCTTCCAACTCTTGATTTTTGTTCAGGTCATGATCTGAGGGTTCTGAGATGGAGCCCTACATCAGGCTCTGGGCTCAGCATGAAGTCTACTTGAGGATTCTCTCTCTCCCTCTCCCTCTGCCCCTTCCCCTCCAACCCTCTCTCTCCCCCACCTCTCTAATAAGTAAATAAAATCTTTAGGGGCACCTGGGTGGCTCAACTGATTAAGCATCTGCCTTGTGCTCAGGCCATGATCCCAGGATCCCCAAGTCAGGCTACCTGTTCTGTGGAGAGTCTGCTTCTCCCTCTCCCTCTGTCCTTCCTCCTGCTTGTGCTCTCTCTCTGTCAAATAAATAAATAAAATCTTAAAAAAATAAAAATATAAATTATTCCTGGAGGAAAATAACATCAACACGAGCATTAAATTACTTCTAAAATTTGCAAATTTGCATGCAAATGTCCAAAATGAAATAAAAAACAAACAAGAATAAGGAGAGGAAACATGTCCAAAACCTAAAAGAAAAAATAACCAATAAAATTAGGCTCAAGGAGCATTTAGATAACTCTGTAATTATGTTTAATGTTTCAAGGAATTAAAATTTAAAGTTTGAGAATTCCAGCAGAAAATCAGTGTGATAGAATGCAAAAATGGCCATGCCCCTTGCAAAGTGACTTTGTAGCTCCACCCATCATCAAAGAGATAAGGCTCACTTTCTTATCTCCAGTAACTGGGCTGGCCTTTTGAATACAATGCAGCAAAAATGACATTGTGCCAGGGTCACCTGGGTGGCTCAGTCAGTTAAACATCTGACTTCAGCTCAGGACATGATCTCAGGGTCCTGGAATTGAGCCCAGCATTGGGCTTCATGCTCAGTCCAGAGTCTGCTGCTCCCTCTTCCTCTCCCACTACCCCCCCCCCATGCTCGCTCTCACTCTCTCTCTGTCTTCCTCTCTCTCAAATAAATAAATAAAATCTTTTTAAAAAAGAGACAGAGAGAAAGACAGACAGACAGAAAGGACACAGAGAAAAAGGAGATGGAAAATAATTATACAGGATGCCTGGGTGGCTCATTTGGTTATGCATCTGCCTTCAGCTCAGGTCATGATCCTAGGGTCCTATGATTAAGCCCCAAGTCAGACTCCCTGCTCAGTGGGGAGCCTGCTTCTCCCTCTCCCTAGGCCTGCTGTTCCCCCTGCTTGTGCTATCATTCTTTCTCTCTCCCTTTCTCTTTCTGTATTATATTATTATATTTATATATATATATTTATATATACATAATATGTATATATATGTATATATATATATTAAAATAAATAAAATCTTAAAAAAGAAGAAAGAAAGGAAGGAAGAAAGGAAGAAAAAAAGAATTATATAAGAGGATCAACAAGCCATCTTTTTATTTCATAAAAAATCAAACTATGGTAAATTCATAAGTAGATTGATCAAAAGAAATGTGAAAAGATACAAATAAGCAATATCAGGATCAGATCCTACAGATATTAAGATCTTAAGAGTCATAAACTGCTTTCCATCAGTAAATTTTAAAATTAAGATTAAATAGAAAATTTCTATGAAGTAAATTGAATCTATACTGAAAAACCTTTTCTCACAAAGTAAACTCCAGACCTAGTTAGCATCACTGGTTAACTCTACAAAATATTTAAAAAGATTTAACTCCAATATTACCCAAATGCTTTCAGAGATAGAAGTAGATAATACTTCCAAACTTGTTTTATGAGGTTAACATATTTATTAGTTTGACACCAAAATCTGCAAGGATATCACAAGAGAAGAAAATCAAAGGCTCTTTCACTCAGAAACATGGGTGGAAAAATCCTAAGCAAAAGACTAGCAAACAACATAGCAAAACACATAAACAAGACAGTATGGCCTATTTACAAGGGAGAAAAAGAAAGTAACCATGAAGAACATAGACATTGGACTTAACAGCAAAAAGCAATTTTTTTTTAAGCAGACTCCATGCCCAGCATGGAGCCAACATGAGGCTTGAACTCATGATCCTGAGATCAAGACCTGAACTGATAACAAGGTCTGAGCCACCATGGCACCCCTAGTCAAAAACTTTATATCAACTGTCTGAAATATGCTCAAAGAGCCAAAAGAAACTGCAGACAAAGAATTAAAGGAATCCAGATGACTGATGTTTCAACAAAGAAAATATCAATAAATAGAAATTATAAGAGGGAATCAAATAGAAATTCTGGAGCTAAAAAGTATAATAACTGAAATGAAAGGTTCACTGGAGAGCTTCAGCAGCACAACTAGGTCAACTGAAATTATTCAAGTTGAGGAACGGAAAGAGAAAAGAATGAAGAAAAATAAATAGAGCCTAAGAGACGTGAGGGATGCCAGCAAATATACCAACATGTGCATAATGGGAGTCCCAAAAAGAGAAAGAGACAAAGGGGCAGAAAGAATACCTGAAGAAATAATGGCCTAGGACTTCCCAAATTCAATAAAAGACATGAATATACACATCCAAGAATGTGTATATGAACTCCAACTCAATGAACTCCAAATTAAACACAAGAGATTCATACCAAGATATATTCTAAAATGTCAAAAGCCAAAGACAGAGAATCTTGAAAACAACAAGAGAGAAGCTATTTGTCGTCCACAAGGTATCCCCAGTAAGATTAATAACCAGTTTCTCTTCGGAAACCATGAGGGTAGAAAGCAGTGAGATGACACATGTAAAGTTCTGAAAGCTTGTTAAGACTATCAACTAAGAATTCTATCTCCAACAAAATTATCTTGCAAAAAAATGAAGGACCAATGACAGCATTCCCAGACAAAGAAACGCTGGGAGTTTTTCCTAACAGATCTCTAGGCATGCCTAAAGAGATAAGACACCAGGCAGTTACTCAAAGCCACGTGAAGACATAGAGAACAGTGCTAAAGGAAATTACATAGGTACCTATCACAGCCAGTATTATTGTTGGGGGTATAGCTCAGTGGTAGAGCATTTGACTGCACAGCCAGTATTATTGCATTTTTGGTTTGTGACTGTTTTTTACGATGCGAAAAAAACAAGTGCTTAAAACAACAATTATAAATCTATGTTAATAGGCACACAATGCATAAAGATGTCATTTGTGACAACATAATGTGGGGAAGAGTTGGTAGTCATCCAAACCAGCCCCACTCCCTATTCTCCAGAGAGGAAACAGGGGCTGGGGACAGAGGTAATAATCAATCATGCCTATATGAGGAAGCCTCCATAAAATCCCAATAGCACAGGTTTGGGGAATTTCTAAGTAGGTAAACACATCCCACTGGGAGGATGACACACCCCAACTCCATGGGGACAGAAGCTCCTGAATTTGCCCCCCCTCCCAGATCTTGCCCTATGTATCTCTTCATCTGTACCCTTTATCATATCCCTTAAAAAGTTGGTAAACATAGGTGTTTCCCTGAGTTCTATGAGCTGATCCAGCATATTAATCAGACCATTCTATCTTGGTTGTAGTTCGTTTGATCTATAACCAGTTGGTCAGAAGCACAATCAGGGCTTGACAACCAGACTGGCATCTGAAGCAGGAAGGCACAGTTTTGTGGAACTGAGCCCTGAACTTGTGAGATCTGATGCTATCTCCGTGCAAACAGTGTCAGAATTGAGTTGAATTATAGGTCACCTAGCTAGTGTTACAGAGAACTGCTTGTGAAAACCCCCACACAGTTGGTGGTGGAAGTGTTAGAAGTGAAGTAATAAAGTGTGAGTAGTAAAGAAAGGAAAGAAAGACAGAGGACAAAAGACAAGAAGACAAAACTGGGTGGCAATGCAATATAGTTTTTAAAATGCAAAGGAAGGGACACCTGGGTGGCTCAGTTGTTAAGCATCTGCCTTTGCTTCAGGTCATGATCCTAGGGTCCTCAGATAGAGCCCCACATCGGGCTCCCTGCACAGCAGGAAGCCTACTTCTCCCTCTCCCACTCTCACTGTTTGTGTTCCTCTCTCTTGCTGTGTGTGCCTCTCTCTCAAATAAATAAATAAAATCTTTAAAAAATAAAATAAAATAAAATGCAAAGGAAATGAACTAGGAGAGGTTTAAAGAAAGGTCAGAGATGTCATCAGGGAGAAGCAGGTCCTGGCTGGCCTCGTGGATGAAGTGGTGATGTCCAGAGCACACGGGAAAGGACAAGCCAAGCAAGAGGTGGATGGGTTTCCTTATGGGAGTAAACAAGGTAGTTGACATTGGGGAACCCCTCACTAGTGTCTCTGACATTGAGGAATGGTTGGCAGATGGCTGGAATCCCTCAATGACATGTGCTTTCTTGAAGAAGGAGAGTGTAGGTTGATGGAGCCAGTGACCATAGAACTGGCCCTCAACAAGATGGCGAAGGTCTAGAATCCTCTCTCTGGGGAATGGGAGCAGCTGAGGGCCAGAAACAAGGATTCCCAGAACACCCGGGGCCTGGCTGAGATTGGAGGCTCTGAATCAGGAGTTGATCTGTGGTGTGGAACTTTCTTCTGCAGCCCTCACCAGCCTGATGTGTGGAGGATGTGGATGGTCAGAGTGGGGCAGGACTGGAAGGGAATGGGGCAGGATGTTGTGGAGAAGGAATGATGGAAAAGTGAACGGACAAGGTACTATATGCTGGGGGCTGCAACTCATTCACTGTTCTGGAGGGCTTAGATGCCAAAAGAAGAGACAAGAAACACCAGTATGAAAACATAACTTCTGATACTCTATGTGGAAAGCCAAAAAGACTCCAGTAAAAAACTGCTAGAACTCATACATAAATTCAGTAAAGTTGTAGAATATAAAAATCAATGCACGGAAATCAGTTGCATTTCTATATAACAACAATGAGACAGAAGAGAAAGAAATTAAGGAGTTGATCCTATTTATAATTGCACCCAAAACCATAAGACACCTAGGAATAAACCTAACCAAAGAGGCAAAGGATCTGTATTCAGAAAATTATAGAACACTCATGAAAGAAATTGAGGGAGACACAAAGAAATGGAAAAATGTTCCATGCTCATAGATTGGAAGAACAAATGTTGTTAAAATGTCTATACTACCTAAAGCAACCTACACATTCGATGTAATCCCTATCAAAATACCATCAACTTTTGGGGAGCCTGGGTGGCTCAGTGGGTTAAAGCCTCTGCCTTCGGCTCAGGTCATGATCTCAGGATCCTGGGATGGAGTCCCACATCGGGCTCTCTGCTCAGCAGGGAGCCTGATTCCTCCTCTCTCTCTGCCTGCTTCTCTGCCTACTTGTGATCTCTGTTTGTCAAATAAATAAATAAAATCTTTAAAAAAAAATAACATCAACTTTCTTCACAGAGCTGGAACAAATAATCCTAAAACTTGTATGGAACCAGGAAAGACCCTGAATAGCCAAAGGAATATTGAAAAAGAAAACCAAAGCTGGAGGTATCCCAGTTCTGGACTTCAAGCTCTATTACAAAACTGTAATCATCAGGACAGTATGGTACTGCCACAAAGACAGACACAGAGATCAATGGAACAGAATAGAGAACCCAGAAATGGACCCTCAGCTCTATGGTCAACTAATCTTCGGCAAAGCAGGAAAGAATATCCATTAGAAAAAAGACAGTCTCTTCAACAAATAGTGTTGGGAAAATTGGACAGCCACATGCAGAAGGATGAAACTGGACCATTTCCTTATACCACACACAAAAATAGACTCAAAATGGATGAAAGACCTCAATGTGAGACAGGAATCCATCAAAATCCTTGAGGAGAACACAGGTAGCAACCTCTGTGACCTTGGCCACAACAAATTCTTCTTAGAAAAATCTCCAAAGGGAAGGGAAACAAAGACAAAAATGAACTATAGGGACTTCTTCAAGATAAGAAGCTTTTGCACACCAAGGGAAACAGTCAACAAAACCAAAAGACAACTGACAGAATGGGAGAAGTTATTTGCAAATGACATCAGATAAAGAGCTAGTATCTGGGGGCGCCTGGGTGGTTCAGTGGGTTAAGCCTCTGCCTTCAGCTCAGGTCATGATCTCAGGGTCCTGGGATCAAGCCCTGCATCGGATTCTCTGCTCAGCAGGGAGCCTGCTTCTCTCTCTGCCTCTTCCTGCCCTCTGCCTACTTGTGATCTCTGTCTGTCTGTCAAATAAACTCTTAAAAAAAAAAAAAAAGAGTAGTATCCAAAATCTATAAAGAACTTCTCAAACTCAACACCCAAAGAACAAATAACCCAATCAAGAAATGGGCAGAAGACATGAACAGACATTTCTGCAAAGAAGACATCCAGATGGCCAACAGACACATGAAAAAGTGCTCAACATCATTTGGCATCAAGGAAATACAAATCAATACCATAATGAGATACCACCTCACATGGGTCAGAATGGCTAAAATTAACAAGTCAGAAAACAACAGATGTTGGTAAGGATATGGAGAAAGGGGAACCCTCCTACACTGTTGGTGGGAATGCAAGCTGGTGCAGCCACTCAAACAGTATGGAGTTTCCTCAAAAAGTTGAAAGTAGAGCTACCCGGGCACCTGGGTGGCTCAGTTGGTTGGACAACTGCCCTCAGCTCAGGTCATGATCCCAGAGTCCCAGGATCGAGTCCTGCATAGGGCTCCCAGATCTACGGGGAGTCTGCTTTTCCCCTCTCATGCTCTCTCTCACTGTCTCTCTCTCAGATAAATAAATAAAAATCTTTAAAAAAAAAAAAAAAGAAAGAAAGAAAAGAAAAGAAAATAGAGCTACCCTATGCCCAGCAATCACACTACTGGATATTTACCCCAATATAGCAGCAACGTCCACAATAGTCAAACTATGGAAAGAGCCCAGATGTCCATCCACAGATGAACGGATAAAGAAGATGTGAGATATATATATATCTCATATATATATATATATATACATATATATGTATGTATATATAATGGAATGTTATGCAGCCACCAAAAAGAATGAAATCTTTCCATTTGCAATGATGTGGATGGAACAAGAGTATATTACGCTAAGCGAAAGAAGTCAGTCAAAGACAATTATCGCATGATCTCAGTGGATCATGTGGAATTTAAGAAACAAGGCAGAGGATCATAGGGGAGAGAGGAAAAAATGAAACAAGAGGGAACCAGAGAGGAAGACAAACCATAAGAGACTCTTAATCATAGGAAACAAACTGAGGGTTGATGGAGGGGAGGGGGGTGGGAGAATGGGGTAACTGGGGGATGGGCATTGTTGGGGGAGGAGTATGGGTTGTAATGAGCATTGGGTATTATACAAGACTGATGGATCACAGACCTATACCCCTGAAACAAATAATTTTAAAAAAAGAAAACATAAGTTCCTCACAAGTTAGCCCATGCTGAGTGAGAGATGGAGGAGACTCTGACAAAGAGGACTGGCTTGTTCAGAGGGGAGAGGCCACAGCAGATTCCGGTGGTCAGGGGAGGCCCTGGGGCTGCCACCACTGCTGTTGTTACTGTTCAGCAGCTTTGGGGCCCCTCTTCCGGTGGTTGAGAACAAATGGAGTAAGACAGCAGCTCTGCAGAGGGAGAGCAGAGGTCAGGTGATTGGCTCCACTGCCTCCTCAGGAAGCAACAGGCAGCCAGCAGGGAGGGTGGCCAAGGAGACAATCTCACCAGCAACCTCCAAGGTCATGCATTGTCCACAGTCAGCTCAGCCAACTCTGACCTGGACTGCTGGTGGAGGAGGGGTTAGGGCCCAGTGCCGGGAGGGGGTGGGGGAAAGTCTCAGAGTAGCATACTTCACCAGCCAACAAAAGGATGTTGAGGTTTTCCTCAGCTCGGGGTTGTGCCACCAGGCTTGGGGTGAAGGCAAAAGAGGGGCCACCTGCTGAGGACTGAGTGAATAGAGCCCAGTGAGATCCCAGAAGTGCCGGGGCAGGGACAGTCCCAGTCAAGACAAAACCATAAAGTAGATAAAGCACCCTCGAGGGCCCACATCCCACTTTATCTCCCCTCTTTCTTCACTTAACCCCACACTTGGGGGCTTCATTGGCCATACTGACTCCTCTCCTCAGACAATGCAAACCCCTGACCTCTATCGACCTTACTCAATCCATGCCCCCTCAACTCCTTGTATCAGTTAAATGAATCAGCTCATTTATGCAATCTTTCTCCAAACTAACAGGTGCATTTGCTTTTCATTTCCTGTCCAAACCTTGTGTTTTCCCTACTTCCATTCAGCTGTTCCCTCTACTCACATTATCTTTCCTCCTTATCCCTACCTCCTGAGCAATTCTGCATGCATCAAGGCCACAGGCCACACCACTCCCTGCCAGAAGGAATCTCCATTTTCTCAGGTCCCTTTGTGCTCTAACTGGGTCTTGTCTATCAGTGACACTTCCCTTATAATCATTGCTGCACATGCTCATTTTCCTCTGTCTGAAAGATTCTTTTTTTTTTTTAATTTATTTGGAGAGACAGAGCACAAGCAGGGGGAGCAGCAGTGGGAGGGGGAGAAGCAGACGTTCCACTGAGCAGGGATCCCATGTGGGGCTCAATCCCAGGCTCCTGGGACCATGACTTGAGCCATGGGCAGACACCTTACTGACTGAGCCACCCAGGTGCCCCTGTCTGAAAGATTCTTAAGGATACAATCAACATGTTTCATCTTTGTTTCGTCAACAGAATCTTGTGTAGTTCTTGGAACATAGTAAAGGCTTAATGAAGTTAATTAATTAATTAATTAATTAAATTGAATAATGCATCTCAGCTAAGGCCCAGAAACAAGTACAATGTGGGACTTTCATGCAGAATACCGGGAAGGCTGCAGAGATGTGGCTCCCTTGGTTTCAGCCTTTGCCTGCCAGGCTCCACACACCTGCACCCTCACTTCCCATTTGAAGGACTTCAAAAAAGAAGCCAGCAGCCCTGAAACATCGTGGGATTCTCATATACTGCTTGGTTCAAACAACTTGGCAAACAGTTGGCCAACATCTACTGCAAGTCTGTACACATACCTATGATTCTACACCTAGACATGTGCTCAACAGACATGCATATATAAAAGTGTGTACAATAGGCTGCTAGCACCATTATTATAATGGGGGGAGGAAACAACCATAAGATTCATCAATAGCAGAATGGATGAATAAACTTCTGCATGGTCATACACTGAAAAGCCATGAAATGACCAGGTGCAAGTAATAACACAGGTAAATTTCATCAGGTGCTGAACAGAAGAAGACAAACATAGGGCACACACCATATAATACCCTTTATATACAGGCCAAACTAACCTATGATATCAAAAGTCAGAAGAGTGGTCATATTTGTGAAAGGGGGAAGACCTAATGAATGGAGAGAACGTGTGGTAAATACACAAGCATGTTCATTTAACAGTAACATATGGAGATGTACGTTTCTCTTTTTTATATATTATGTTTATTTATTCATGAGAGACAGAGACAGGGAGGCAGAGGCAGAGGAAGAAGCAGTCTCCCCACGGAGCAGGGACCCCAACACGGAATTCGATCCCTGGACCCCGGGACCACGACCCAAGCCAAAGGCAGATGCTCAACCAACTGAGCCACCAAGGCGCCCCCGAGATGTATGTTTCTAATTTTGTATGCTTTTCTGTACATGTGTCACAACTTTAATAAAAATGTCTGTTGGGGCCCCTGGGTGGCTCAGTGGGTGGTGTCCAACTCTTGATTTTGACTCAGGTCATGATCTCAGGGGGGTGAAGTCAAGCCCCATGTTGGGTTCTGTACTGAGTATGCACCCTGCTTAAGATTCTCCCTCTCTTTCTCCCTCTGCCCCACCCTGCTCATGCTCTCTCTCTCTCTCTCTCTCTCTCTCAAAATAATAAAAAGTAAATAAAATTAAAATTTTAAATGTAGGGACACCTGGGTGGCTCAGTCAGTTAAGCGGCTGCCTTCGGCTCAGGTCATGATCCCAGCGTCTTGGGATCAAGTCCCACATCAGGCTCCTTGATTGGCGGGGAGCCTGCTTCTCCCTCTCTCTCTGCCTGCCATTCTGCCTGCCTGTGCTCAGTCTCTCTCTCTCTCTGACAAATAAATAAATAAAATCTTTAAAAAAAATTAAAAAAAAAATTTTAATGTCCGTTTATGAAGACAATGGCCCAGCAATCCTTGGAGCGATTTCTACGGAACCGGTTCCCTCCAGGACGATGCTGCAGCCCTGAGTCCTCCGAATCCCTGTCTGTCCTCCGTACCCAACGACTTCACCATTCACTTGGTTTCAGGGGAGGTGCAGTGAGGAAGAGATAAACAACTACAGTCTTCTTGGAATGTGCCCGGATCCCAGCCAGAGCAGTCAGAATCAGAGGCTCCTTCCTGAGAGGTGAACATTTCAACACAGTCTATAAGAACAGCTGGCAAGTGTGCCTTACAGCTAATCCATGAGATGCTGCCGTGCCCTTCCATTTTGTCTGCAGCCCCTGTGCGTTCACAGTCCCCAGTGTGGGTTCCCCCAGAATCCACAGCCAAACCTGAATTTAGGGCCCAGACCCACTCCTGTGGGCAGCATTTTGAAGGTCCTTGCTCCCCAACATATCTGACCCCAAACTCATCCAAATCTGCTTCTAAGATGCCTAAAAACGATTAATTTATTTACTCAGTTAACATTTTGAGAATCTATTGTGTGGGCACTTTGCAGTGTACTCATGACAGCTGTAATTATATGTGAGACCTGTGCTAGATGCTAGCTCTGTGAACGAGGGCCCAGGTACCGATTCGCCAGGGAACTCTCAACACCTAGCCCCAGGCCTGGCCCAAAGGTATTCAAACACATCAGGGAAGGACTAGGAATTGAGAGGAAGATGTCCCTGTGAAAACCTTAGAATATTTCACGTTGTACAAGGTAATAATAGGATTAAGTGTCTTGAATACCTGTTCTTTTAAGTTAAAAAATGTTGCATTCTCCCAAAGATCCCAGTTATGACAATGAGAAAACCCTCAGAAAAGAGTCACCCATTAAAACATCATCTCGGGTGCCCAGGTGGCTCAGTCAGTTAAGTGTCTGCTTTCAGCTCAGGTCATAATCCCAGGGTCCTAGGCTGGGGCTCCCTGCTCAGTGGGGAGCCTACTTCTCTCTCTCCCTGTCCCCTGCTTGTGCTCTCTCTCTCTCTTGAATAAAAAATTAAATCTTTAAATCTTTAAAAATAAATAAAACATCATCTCATCCAAGATGTTCTTTTTTTTTAAGATATTTATTTATTTACTTATTTGAGAGAGAGTGAGCAAGAGGCAGTACACAAGCTGAGTGCAGGGAGAGAGGCAGAGGGAGAAGTAGACTCCCCGATGAGCAGAGAGCCTGATGCAGGGCTCCATCCCAAGAGCAGGAGATCATGACCTGGACTGAGGGCAGACACTTAACCAACTGAGCCACCCAGGCGCCCCTCATTCAGGATTTTCTTTCTTTCTTTCCTTCTTTCTTTTTTTTTTAAGGTTTTATTCATTCATGAGAGAGAAAAAGCATGAGAATGAAGGGGCAGGAAGAGGAAGAAGCAGGCTCCCCACTGAGTAGGAAGCCCAACTCGGGTTTCGATTCCAGGACCCCGGGATCATGACCAGAGCCAAAGGCAGATGCCTAGCGGACTGAGCCACCTGGGGCACCCCTCAGGATTTTCTAACTTGCTCTGACTCAAATAATTAGCCAAGAAATTAGTCTCTCTTCTTGACTCTGATCCCAAAACAAAGTGAAACATAGACCCTACCTCCAAAGAACCGAGTAACATGAGGAATCATTTGGGAGGACTTGGTATGAGAACTTTCTAAGAGTATTATAATACCATACCTCACCTAATGCCCAAACATCCCTGTGGAGCAGGCACCACTCATGATTTCACCTTATGAATAGAAAACTGAGAAACAAGAGGTTAATTAGCTTCTTCAAGACCACAGAGGAAGTATATTTAAAATCTAGAACAGCTTCTCCCAATGAAACTAGCCAATAGACAGATAAACTTTCACTTTATTCTGTGGATTAAAGAATCCATCAAGTATTTACTGAGACTCTAATTGTGCCAGATACTGTTCTAGAGGCTGAAGATACAGCCATGAACAAGACAGAACAATGTCCTGGCCTCAAGAATCTTACATTCCGGTGAGGTAAAGAGGAGCCTGGGAGACAGAAAAGAAAACAAAGGAGTTAACTGTAGAGCATGTCCAGTGGAGATGAGGACCACAGAGAAGAAGATAAGGCATTACAGGATGGTGGGGTTGACACCGGAGAAAACCAAGTGCAAAGCCATGGAGTGCAGTGTGCTCCAGGAGCAGCGGGTCAAGGATGCTGAATGCAGGGCAGGCAAGAAAGGTTGGGGGAGGAGGGGGGGTCAGGGAAGATAGATCACGTAGGCCATTGTGAAACGTGTGGCTTTTCCTCTGCATTCAGAAGCCTTCTGAAAATGCTCTGCAAACCTCAAGAATGATAGGAGCTTCTTATGTATATATTATGCTCATTAAATTCTTCAGTAAGCCAAGTTTAAAAAAAAAAAAAAAGGTTTCACAGCCATCATGTGTCCCAATGGGAGGCTCTGAAACAGACACACCATCGCTCATGTTGTAGCCCCGCCCAAAAAACATAGCCCAGCTCACATGAGCAAACCTCACACAAACCCACATTCAGGAGCCTTCCACAAAACAACTGACTTGTACTTCGCAAAAATGCTAAAGTCATGAAAGACGAAGAAAGGCTGGGAAATTGTTATAGATTATAGATCAAAAGATAGAGGGCGCCTGGGTGGCTCAGTGGGTTAAAACCTCTGCCTTCTGCTCCCGTCATGATCCCAGGGTCCTGGGATCGAGCCCTAAATCGGCCTCTCTGCTCAGCAGGGAGCCTGCTTCCCCCTATCCCTCTGCCTGCCTCTCTGCCTACTTGTGATCTCTGTCAATAAATAAATAAAATCTTAAAAAAAAAAAAAAAAGAACAACAACAAAAAAAAAAACAGGGTGCTTGTCTGGTTCAATCAACAAAGCATGCAACTCTTGATCTCGGAGTTGTGAGTTCAAGCCCCACGTTGGGTGCGGAAGCTTACTTTAAAAAAAAAAATTTTTTTTTTAAGATTTTAGGCAGAGAGGCAGGCAGAGAGAGAGGAGGAAGCAGGCTCCCTGATGAGCAGAGAGCCCGATGCGGGGCTCGATCCCAGGACCCCGGGATCATGACCTGAGCCGAAGGCAGAGGCTTTAACCCACTGAGCCACCCAGGCGCCCCTAAAAAATTTTTTAATAAAAAAATAAAAGACATAAGAGAAAAAGACCTAACAACTGAATGTAATACATGATCCTGATTGGATTCTGCACTGGGAAGGGGAGAATGCCATAAAGCACATGATTGGAACAATTGGTAATATTTAAATATGGACTATGCATTTGATTGTATCAATGTTAGATTTACTAAATTTGATAATTTTGCTGATATGATATAATATGACATGGGAACGCCTATGTTCTTAGAAGAATCATGCTACAAAATTCACTCTCAAATGGGTCAGCAAAAATTATTATTATTATACTTTTTTCTATATTTTTTAATTTAAATTTTGTTAGTTAACATACTTACTATCCACTTATATGCACATACCTATAAGGGGACAGAGCGAAATAAAGCAAATGTGATAAAATGTTAACAACTGTTGAGTCTGGGTGAAGGAAATATAAGAATTCTTTGTACTACACTTGCAACTTCTCTGGAACTCTGAAATTATTATTTTAAACTTTTTATCTTAAAAGTTTTAAATAATATGGGACACCTGGGTGGCTCAGTGGGTTAAGCCTCTGCCTTCAGCTCAGGTCATAATCCCAGGGTCCTGGGATCGAGCCCCGCATCCGGCTCTCTGCTCAGCGGGGAGCCTGCTTCTCCCTCTCCCTCTGCCCCTCCCCCTGTTCCTTCTCTCTCCCCTCTCAATCACTCTCTCTCTCTCAAATAAATAAATAAAATCTTTCTTAAAATAAATAAATAAATAAAAAATAAAGGTTTAAAAACTTTTAAAATAAAAGTTTAAACATCAAAACAAACGGAGCAGCAGTTTCGTCAGCTTTCAGCAGGCCAGCCCCACAAACACAGGGAGTAGCAAGAAGAGAGAGAAGTTCCCCAAGGCCAAAGCCCATCAGCCTGTGCCCACACCCTGGCGGGGCCAGTTCCGTCCTCCCCCACGCCCCAATGTTCCCTGCAGTGGGTGTGCTCTGCCGCGCCCCAAAACATGGACCTGGGGCAGCCCCGGTCTCCTGTCCCACCGGCTCATCATATCAGACCCCCTCAACTTTGGGCATGCAGACCTTCCTCACTGCTCCCTGCCCCAGCACTCTCTGCCCTTCTCTGCCTGTATTTGTTCAGATTTGTAAATACAAATGCATATCATAACCATCTGTCTCCCCCAGTCCTCTGGAGCCTATTTGTGCCTTGGGGGACACAAGAGTACCCACAATGTGTCTACATCCGGCTTCTAACAGGCCTTGGACCAACACTGCCCTGTGCCCCACTTCTTTCCCTGTTCACCCAGAATGTGCCCTCCGCTCTCTCCCTCCCTTGATGCCCCTGGAAGAGCCACTGACCTAGAACGCAGACTCGCATCTCAGAACACCCTTGACTCCAGGGCTGGAGGAAGGGGGAGCAGCCTTCAGCCAAGATCTCCCCAAGCTGAGTTTTCCATGTGCTCTTCCCGATACTGTATCTTTCCTCCCCCTTCTCTACCGCCTGCTCCAAGCCAACATTTCCCTAATAATTCTCACGTTCTCGGAGCCTCTGGGCTGCTGGAGACTGCTGGGGGGATGGGGACCAGGCCATTCAGGTAGCAAGGCTGTTGGTCGTTCAAGTCCCTCCTCCTTGCTCAGCCTCCCTGCCTCAGGGAGCAATCTGTCAGTCTCTGCTTTCCAGAACCACCCAACTTCCTTACAGAAACCCAAGCCCAGGGACCACTTCTCTCTGCTGGAAATCAGGCCACTTTAGAGAATATTTCCTTTGTCCATCTTACAATCAGCAGAGAGGACACTTTCTCCTCACTACACAGAAAGGTAAACTGATGCCCAAGGAAAGGAGTCTCCTTGCCCCAGGCCACCTGGATTGCTGAAGGCATGGCCAGACCCCCTTCTCGAGGACCTCCCAACCCACTGCCAGCCTGTTTGGTGTGCCCTAGCCAGAGCTGTCAGGAGCGGCTCAACATCGCCCGTCCAGGTGACCTTGGAAATGGCATAATCCAGGGGCTGTGGGTTCTTATCTCCCTGGAGGCTATGGCCCCAAGTCCATGCTATCCCCTACCGCATGCCAGGCTGGGCCTCCTTACCTTGGGCCTGATGCCCATTGAGGAGCAGGAGGAATGTGAGGGCGAGAGCTTGTCCCAACATCCCCAGAGGACGGAGTGGTCGGCTGGCTCCTCGCCCACCGGACGCTCTGCTCGCGCCCAGACTCAGCAGCAACCCGCCCGCTGGAGGCTGACGCGGAGCAGAACTGCCTCACTGTCCGGCCACAATTTCCTCAACTCAAGGCTGTTCTCAGCAGCTGAGAGCGAACAAGGCCACGGAGAAAGCCCCAGTACCTGGACGTGGTCCTACACTTCACAAGCTGAACTTTCAAATTTGGCCTCAAGTGGGCGGGTGCTGAGTTCTCAGTGACTCACAAAACCAGCTTCAAAACCCTGTCCATTGCTCTGCCCCAGTCAGGCTGCCTCCTTCAGGGACAGAGGTGAAGAAATGTTCCGGTTCTCTCCATCCTACTGGCAATATGGAGAAATCGCCAGTAGGCAGGGGGACCAAAAAGCCATTATCTCAGACAGTCCCATTCCAACAGGCACAGTGAACGTGGGAGGAGGGGTCTGGGGGCGTGTGGCTGAGAAGTGGAGCCCTGGATAAGTGGGTGCAATGTTGAAGGAAAGGAACAGGGACCCCAGGAATATCTAAGACCCCGGAGAGGCTATGTGAGTTGGTAGCCAGGTTTACGCACATGCAAACTGAAATGTCTTTACGTACATTTGCTTTCACTCATCTCCTGTCTGTGCTTCTACATTCCCTCCTTTCTTCTTTTTCTACTTTCCCACGGTAGTTCTCTCTTCCTTCTCTTGCCTTTTCTCACCCAGACAGCAACCAAACTCATCTTTGCCGTCCTCCCCTGCGCACTCTTCAGTTCCACACTCCACGAAGGCCAGGAAGCTTTGATCCTTCTTATGCCCCCACAGAGGGGGAGAGTTAGGGGCTCCTCTCCTTCCCAGAAAGCATTTGCTTTGAGGCCATACCTCAGGGCTCCTTGATTTTTTTTCTTTCTTCTGCTTTCCCCTTAGCAGCAAATACTTTCAGTTCCCTTCCGGTCAGCCCTTCTTCTTTTTTTCCATCCTTTGATCCATTTCCAATGACCCCATCCGAGGCTGAGCTCAGGGGAGGCAGACTGCAAGGGTACTCTGGACAGAGCACGGATTGGGGCACTTGAGGGACAGTTCAGCAACTTAACAACCTGCGTGATCCTGGCCAAGTTGCTCTCTGAGCCTGTGGGGTCAGTCCTTGGCTTGTGCTCCTCACAAGGTCGTTTTTAGGGTCAAATCAATAACTGTACCTGAGAGCACACACGAAAAAGAATTCTGGCCCTAGGTAAGCGCTGCTTTCTTTTCTTTTTCTTTTCTTTTCTTTTTTTTTTTTTTAAGATTGATTGAGAGAGAGAGAGAGCAAGTGGGGATAGGGGCAGAGTGAGGAGAGAGAAAATCTCCAACAGACTCCCTGCTGAGCAGGGAGCCTAGCTCTCATTCATCACCCTGAAAATGTGACCTGAGCCAAAATCAAGACTTTGATGTTTGACCAATGGAGCGACGCAGGTGCCCCACTTTTCCTTCTTTTCATTTTATTTTTCTTAACATAGTCCTGCATAACTTATTCCCACTGGTTCAATGGTTATCTGCTCTGCCAAGGGGCAGTCCCTCACCCCTGTGGAGCTTCCTCAGAGCATATATGGCCATGCCCTTGACTTTGAGAAGTACTGCTCATGACATAACGCACCATGTAAGAGTACATTTCCTGCCACGAAAGATAGAGGACGAACTCCAACAGTTCAAAGCAAGTAATGAACATTTGTTAATCTGCTTCACTGATCCTGACCCCAACACCAGCTCTATCCTTTCTCCACACGTCGCATGGATACCTACCATCCCCTGGACACTGAACTGGGAGCAGACATATCATTATGTCTTGTGGTCTTGTTAGCTAGAATGCAACGGGAAGTTACTCAAATAAGAGAGCTGAAAGCTTTCAGCAAAAGGGAGGAGGGGAAGGAACCAAAGCAAGGGAGGAATGTGTTTTGTTTTGCAGAACCAACAGTTCTAGCCAAAGAGATGCCCAACTAGATGTTTCATCGGAAGCCCCTCGCTAGATGTGTCTCCCCTGATAGCCCCTTATGTGAATCATTGTGACTTGGATTGGAGCTGAGGACCTTTGCAGAAGCCCCCCCGAGTTGTCCTGAAGTTAACTGTAGCTCATTAGAATACTAACATCTCCTCCTACAGGCGGTTTTCTGCCACTTATTGAACGTATGATGTATGCACCAGAATGCTGACATGCTAGGCTTGTGCAATTGGACAGAATGCTTTTGTAAGCTCCGCATTCCTGTCTCCTAATGCATTGCATGAGTTCCTGCCTCCTAATGCACTGAATGAAAGCTTCCTGTACTAACCCCATGGGAGACAGCACTTTGAGAGCTATTTCCCTGTCTGTTTACTTATAATAAGTAATGAAAAGTTCTTCGCTTTCAACATTTCCTTGGGTTGTATTCCATTTCATGCACCCCAAGCAGTGAACCTCTTGAGCTCAGTTACAGTCTACACATTGCCCTGCCCGCCCCTGACCACTTCATCATGAAGTCTGTGCTCTCATTAGTTAGTGTTTCCAGAACCTGGCCTGATGTCTGGTGCTTAGTAGTTGGTTACAGAGTGTTGAGTGCTGAAAGAATGAATGACTTCCCTAAAGAAAGCATATCATGAGATACTCTGGTGAGCTAAGGAGTGATGATCCTGCCTTCGTGGGATTTATATCCTGCCCTGCAGGGTGCTTGTACAGAGGGTCTTTCTGTGCAATTCAGCCACTTTAGCATGAACACCCAAGACCCTACAAAGGCCCCATAAACGCAGAGACTCCCATAGCCCCACATCCCATGCATATTCTCCAGGTCTCTGTAAGTCGGGGACATTGAAAAGTCAGTGGCCATCCAGGAATTAAATGTTCACCAACCCCCACCCTCTCATCCTTCCTTTTCTTGAATCATACTTCCATCATCTTTCACTGAGTCAAAGTTATTCTAATATAGCCCAACTGCAAAGTTCACAAATCCCCCAGACCACCCACTTGTCGACCAGTTATAAGTTTGGAGTCCCTAGGACCATCTTTAGTTCTGATAATTCATGAGAAGACACTTAAACAACAATTTTTTAAACTATTCTTTTTTTATTATTATTTAATTTGTTTGTTTGAGAAAAAGAGAGAGAGGGAGGGAGAGAGCATGAGGAGGGGAATGGGATAGGCAGAGGGAGAAGCAGGCTCCCACAGAACTCAATCCTAGGACCCTGGGATCATGACCCAAGCTGAAGGCAGATGCTTAACCAACTCAGCCACCCCACCACCTCAACAATCATTAACACATGAAGTACTCATGCCCTTTGACCTAGAAAGTCCCCCTCTTTGAATTTATCCAACGGAAATACTCTAATGCACCAAAAATACTTTCACAAATGCCCAAAGATAGGTAAGATTCTTCCTTACAGCAATGTTCAGTAAAAAACTAGAAATAGCCAAAATGTTAATTAGTAGCAAAGAATTGGGGAAAAATGGTGTATTGATTCTATACAACAGTATATTAAAAAAACTTTTAAAAAGGATAAGATGGAGTGCCTGGGTGGCTCAGTCAGTTAAGCATCCAACTCTTGATTTTGGCTCAAGTCGTGATCTCAGGGTCATGAGATCCAGCCCCAGTCGGCCTCCATGTTCAGCAGGGAGTCTGCTAGAGATTCTCTCCCTCACCCCCACCCCACTTGTGCTCGCTCTCTCTTGCTCTCTCTCAAATAAATAAAGATTTCTCTTTTTAAAAATAAAATAAAAAGAATAAGACAAATGTATATATACACACATTAAGCTCTAAGACAAGAGCACCTGGGTGGCTGTCAGTTAAACCACTGCCTTAGGCCCAGGTCATGATCCCAGGGTCCTAGGATCAAGCCCCACATCGGGCAACCTACTCGGCGGGAAGCCTGCTTTTCCCTTTCTCTCTGCCCCTGCTTGCGTTCCCTCTCTCCCTGTGTCTCTCTCTGTCAAATAAATAAATTAAATCTTTAAAAAAAAAAAAAAAGTCTAAGACATTCACAAAGCAATGTGCATAATATAATTCTGTTTAGGTGGACAGAACTAAGTGTGTGAATTTATGGTCTCTGAATGGTTGTAAATGCAGAGAAACATGCCCAAGGGAAAACAATCATGACAATAACCTTTAGATAAAGAAACAGAATTTTAAGGAGGGTTGAGTGAGAGTGTGACTGACTTTTTATTCTTACGTATTTTACAATGCTAGCTATATTATGTCTATGATGACTGAAAATATCAGTTCTCCAAGTTCCCAGATTTTCAGCTACATAAGACCAGTGCTTTAGAGTTTTCCAGAGACACAGAGTAACTAAGAGACATGTAGACACAAATGCAGAGATAGAGATAAAGATGGAGGTAGAGATTTATTATAAAGAATTTGTTCATGCGGGGCGCCTGGGTGGCTCAGTGGGTTAAGCCTCTGCCTTCAGCTCAGGTCATGATTTCAGGGTCCTGGGATCGAGCCCCGCATCAGGCTCTCTGCTCAGCAGAGAGCCTGCTTCCTCCTCTCTCTCTGCCTGCCTCTCTGCCTATTTGTGAACTCTGTCTGTCAAATAAATATTAAAAAAAAAAAAAAGAATTTGTCCATGCAATTATGGAGGCTAGCAAGTCCAAAATCTGCAGAGCCAATGTCCTAGTTCAAAGGCCATCAAACAGGAGAATTCTCTCTTACCTGTAGGAGAGGAAGACTTTTGTTCTATTCAGGCCTTCAACTGATCAGATAGGGCCCACCTACTTTGGGGAGGGCAATCTGCTTTACTCAGCCGACCAATTTAAATGTTAAACTCTCACGGTGTCCAGGTAGCTCAGTTGGTTAAGCATCTGACTTTTTTTAAGATTTTATTTATTTATTTGACAGAGAGAGAATGAGAACACAAGCAGGTGGAGTGGCAGGGAGAGGGTGATGGCTGCTGAGCAAAAAGCCCGATGCACAGCTCAATCCCAGGACTCTGGGATCATGGCCTGAGCCAAAAGCAGACCACCCAGGCACCCCAAGCATCTGATTCTTGATTTCAGCTCAGGTCTTGATATCAAGGATATGGAATCAAGCCCTACATCAGGCTCTATGCTCAGTGAGGAGTCTGGTTCTCTCCCTCTTCCTGTGCCCCTCCCCTCTCTAAAATAAATAAATAAATCTGTAAATGTTAATCTCATCCAAAATTCTTTCAAAGAAACATCCAGAAGAAGGTTTTACTAAATATCTGTGTATCTTGTGGTCCAATCAGATTAACATAAAAAAATTAACCATCACAATCAATGACCAAACATTCATTGTGATTAATCTGTCTATTGGCTGGTTTTAAGAAACCAAAACTTTATGATCTAAATATATTATCCAAGAGAATTACTGAAATTGTTTTTAGAAATAATAATCCATTTTTATTTTTTAATAATAATTTTTCATTTTAAAATTCCATTAAATTTTAAAATATCCCTACCCATTGACAAAGTATTAACCAGTGTTCCCAGTCCAGGGCTCATCTCACTACACAGTCTGCTTTTTCTTGTTCTTTAGAAAAAGTGAAATATGCTAATCCAGCTCTGGACATTGATCTTTGCTTTCACCTGTCAGAGTTTTGGAGTCCCACATTCCCCTTACTCCTCAGAAGGTTGTCCTTACAACTGTTATCCTTAGAAGTCTGAAGGATGTACGTAATGGTATGGCCTCAGTCACCAAAAGTATTACAGTCACTACTTGTGGGGTGCAGTGGTAGGTGATGATGAGGCCAAGGAAGAGAATAAAAGCTTAAGGGCTGCAGTGTAAGAGAAAAAAATTTGAGCCTGGGGTACCTGGCTGGCTCAGTCAGTAGACCATGTGACTCTTGGTCTCAGGGTTATGAGTTCAAGCCCCACCTTGGGCATGGAGTCTACTTTAAAAAATAATTAGATAAAGGCACCTGGGTGGCTCAGTCGGTTAAGCATCTCCCTTCAGCTCAGGTCATGATCTTGGGGTCCTGGGATTGAGCCTCAGGATCCCTGCTCAGCAGGGAGTCAGCTTCTCCCTCTTCCTCTGCCCCTCCACCTGCCTGTGCTCTCCTGTACTCTCTCTCTGTCAAATAAATAAATAAAATCTTTATTTAAAAAAAAAAAAAAAGGAAAAGAAAACCAGGTTACAGGTAGAACTGGGATTTGAGCCCCAGACTGAGCTGAAAGCCTGAGCACAACTGACCACATCAAGGGAACTACTTGAAAATAAAAGCAACTTTTATATACTTTTGCTGGGAGAAGCAGGGGAAAGGAAGGAGAAAATGGGAGCTGGAGGCCTGAAGGGAGTCAGTCATTATCTTGCAGGTTTCTGGCAAGTCTTCCTAAATGCAATGGGCCTGTGGTCTTCAATATCAGGAGTAATGACTCCCCCTGCTAGAAGTCATGTCTTCCAGACGTGCGGAGAATCTCCACCAGAACTAGGGAAAACTCTTTGGAACCTGTTGGGGAAACGTAAGAGTGAATCCCAGAGCCAGTGATGGCGGCTGAGCTGGATGGACTCCAGGCTTGCTTTGTGAGGACCCAGATCCATGAATTAGAAGGGATGCCAAGCTGAGATACAAAATGAAACTGTCCTAGGGACATCAAGGAGACAGCAGGTGGGCACCTGGGTGGCTCAGTTGACTCTTGGTTTTGGCTCATGGTTGTGAAATCAAGCCCCTGTTGGGTGTGGAGTCTGCTTGAAATTCTCTCTCTCCCCCTCCCGCTACCCCTCCCACTACCCCTCCCCCATCCTCTAAAAAAAAAAAAAAGGAGAGAGACAGAGCAGTAAACACTCCTCGTCCACACTTAGGTGCTCCAGGTCTAGGGGGTGACCAACAGACCACGAATCAACGCCTCAGGCTCCCTAACCTCTGAGTAATGAAGAAACTTCTCTATCCTTGATCAGCAGCTGTCTGGGCCATTTAGGGACTTCCTTTCCAGGCTGCACAGCCATCAGGAGCATGTCGGGGAGACTGGCGATAAAGGAGGGATTGGAAAGGGTGTTCAAAGACCACCAGTGAGCAGCTAGTGAAAGGGGAAGTTCTACTTTAGGACCCCAGGAAAACAGGAAACATTCTTATCTGAAACTGCAGCAGAAGAAAGAAAGCAGTATTCACTAAATGAGAACTCATGATCTTTATTTCCCAACCACCTGGGCACTATCTGTGCTTCTGAAGCCATGGCTGAGTTTTTGACAAGTACAGCCATTATTCTGGGCCTTTCTCTCTCCGTCTTTCTCACAAAGGCTAGAACACTGCTTCTCCTTCTATGTACATTAATCTTCTTTGGGCCTTCACTTTGCCAGAAGAAAACCAGGCAGTTACTGTTTATTTGTTGGGTGTGATGACCTTCAGGTTCAGGCTAAATTGGAGGAAGGCGATATTCCCACCGAGAAGATCGAGACTTTTAAAAGCAATACACAGGACAGCAAATGACCTGCTGGAGCCCCATCTGAGTCAAGGACCCAGGAACCAAAGAGAACAATCCATATCAGGGCTCATCTCGGGAACAAGGGACCTGCTGCTCTGGCTTCAGCATGGAGAAATAGCTCTGTCAGAGAACTGGAGGCCAGCTCCCCGACACTAGTGATGTGGTGTAGGAAACAGGGCTCCATCTCTGCTGCTCTGCGCTAGAATGAGGTGTTTCTACAGGGGCACCTGGCTGCCTCTGCCCATGGAGCACATGACTGTTGATCTTGGGGTTGTGATTTCGTGTCCTGCGCTGGGTATAGAGATCACTTAAAAATAAAATCTTTTTTTTTTTTTTAAGGTGTTTCTGGAGCACCTGGGTGGTTCAGTCAGTTAAGTGTCTGCCCTCAGCTCAGGTCACAATGGTGGAGGCCCCAGGATCAAGCCCCACGTCAGGCTCCCTGCTGGGCGGGGAGTCTGCTTCCTCCTCTCTCTCTGCCTGCCCCTCTGCCTACTTGTGATCTCTCTCTCTCTGTCAAATGAATAAATAATATCTTTAAAAAAATTTATTTTTTTCATTTCAAAAAGTTTTTTCTACGTAAAAAAATGAATGAAGTTTTCACAAATCGCAGGAGAAATGCATCACTGAATTGCTTTATACGATGGAAAGATAATTAAATATAAACTTGTCTCATTCATTAGTATCTTTTCATATGTAGTATAAATCAGAATCAGATTAGTACCAAATTATATGCTGAGATTTTTTTTGATGCATTACTATCTCAGAGTGCTTTACAAAAAAGAAAACGGAAATAGAATAACTCCGAGGTGCCCTGCCACCTAGTCTGTGAACTATACCAATTTTGTGAATTATAATATAGAAGATCAAAATCAAGCCTCTTTTTTTTTTTTAATTTATTTGACAGAGAGAGAGACACAGCGAGAGAGGGAACACAAGCAGGGGGAGCAGGAGAAGGCAAAACAGCCTTCCTGCCAAGCAGGGAGCCCGATGCGGGGCTCGATCCCAGGACCCCAGGCTCATGACCTGAGCTAAAGGCAGACGCTTAACGACTGAGCCACCCAGGTGCCCCCAAAATCAATGCTTTAACAATAAGGCAATTTATTCAAGCCCATGTTCCCTCTCACTCTTCAAGTCGTGTCACATTGGTGCCTCTAAAAACAAGTGCATGGGATTCTAACCTGAAACTTACAACTGACAACGTGGCAAACCTTCATCCTGGAGCACTGTCTTCTGTTTCACGTCGTTTTCTGTCTTGTATAATCCGTATCAGTGTCGGCAATGTCCCAGCTCCTGTGCAGTTACTCCTCCCACACGGGCTGCACATGCCCACAGACCCACTCAATACACCACGGGAGAGGAAGAGCCTAGACTGGATTTCCTGTTTCCCCCTGAGTTTCCCTTTTCCTTCCCCAACCCAGTGCTTCTCCCATTTCCCTACATAACTATTCTTGCAAAGTTCTCAGATTCTTTCCGGTAGACCTGCCCTTCTAGGTGTCTCTGATGATGCTTCTTAGTACACCTGTGTGCTTTCTTCTCGCTAGGACGGAGCCTTGGGAATCACACGCTTTGACCTGCCCTCACCCCACTCTCTCCCCTGATGATTCTCTCCTGTCCTCCATCCCAGCTGTAAAACCCAGCACAAGTGCAGGCAGTTAGAAACACCACTAGTTGTTGTCATTCCAAAGGTCATTCCAGTGGAGGCTTTTATTTTTTTTTAATATTTTATTTATTTATTTGACAGATGGAGATCACAGAGAAGCAGGCAGAGAGAGAGGAGGAAGCAGGCTCCCCACTGAGCAGAGAGCCTGATGCGGGGCTCGATCCTAGGACTCTGGGATCATGACCCGAGCCGAAGGCAGAGGCTTTAACTCCAGTGGAGGCTTTTA